>WUQG02367123.1:0-18156 GCA_011317285.2 Androctonus mauritanicus | reverse complement strand
TACCATGTAACTCAAAGATTAGGTACACAAACATACAAAGGATGTGGTTTGTCATTAGGGACCAGAGATGTCAGGTCTCACCAATAATTTTATCAAGCAAGCAAAATTATTCACTGACAAAAAAAATCATGATTAACTTATTATTTATTTTTTTGATAATCTAAAATTATTATTATAAAAATCATTTTCCACAAAAATATATACAGGCAATTCCTGATTTCATTTAGAGATCATTTAGCAAAACTTTACATATGTTGGAACATGTTCTATACAGTACTAAAATAGTACTCTATACTGTGCTGCAAAGACATAACGTTAAAAATAATTATATTAAAGAATAAGTTTATAATTCACATGGTAAAGCATTTGCTTATCATCTTGGAGGATCCAGATTCAATTCCAAGTCTTACACCTTCAGTTTTTCAGGAGAAGTCCAGATGTAAGCTGGAACTCTTCTAAAAAACTGCTCGTGTCTTGGACCCTGTTGTTTAGACAAAAAATTTAAGAAACAGAATTTTTGTATCCAATCTTATGTAGATGTATATGAGCTTTTTAGCCTATATGACTGTTTATTTTTAGCTAAGTTATTCATTAACTAAAACAAATCTAATAAGCTCATAAAACATATGTACATATGATAAATGATGAAATTAGAAGAAAAATGTTTGCATCTTTTTATCTAATACAATCAGTATATCTTTTTTAGTCAGGGAATCTTTACATAAGTGCAGATCTACATATTTTGTCAGATCTATGTAAGTTGGGGACTGTCTGTATTTATTATCACATTCAACCATACTTTGGATTCACATGATAAATAGCACATGAAATTCACAATGTTGCCTGTAGTTAGCACAATAGTGGAATATGTGTGAGTTTATGGAGCATTAGGTTAGTTCTGTCAGACCAGTGTCCAGTGTACTTTTAACTGCTTCACTCTGTGGAGGAGTGTGCATATCACTATATGTTTTGCAATCTTTTACTATTTATATTTTTTACTGATTCAAAATTATTACATTCATTTTTATGCTTATCAATATTATAATTTATTTTAATTATTTTTAATCTGTAATCATTGTATTCTTCATAATTTTGCTATTTAAAAAACTAGAAGTTAACTTCAGAAACAATAATAGGAAATATTATCTAATTTCTTCTATACATTTTATAAACTAGCTTGTGTCACCATTGTAAATCTGTATAAACAAATAAGCAAACTATACAAAAATAGATATGCTATTGTTTTATTAATTTTTAAAATCCTGATTTTCTCTTATTAATTTAAATAACATTTTTTTTTAACTTGGACCCACCACTTTATGTCTATGAGCTGCTGATATAGATACATGCAAACTGAACTGAAATGATACATGTACTATATATATAATTTATCCCCTTTAATAATACAGATTATTATGTACCAGGAATATTATGAATTTAAATTCATTCAAAAGTATGAAAATAAATTTTTTTATACAAAAACAGTGATGATAAAGTGCAGGTAACCCTTATATAACATGGTAATTAGATTCCTTTAAAATCTCATGTAATGCAAAATCATATTATATGGAATTATGATTTACTGCAAATTTTAGAACAAAACCACATTCTACAAATACCAAAGAAACCAATACCAGAAAAATTGTGCAAGGATTTCCACAATTTTCTACTCAGGTGGAAGCAAACATGTAGAAGTATCATATTATAGAGAGGTTGCATGTATAGTATTATTACAAGTACAGATGTTCCTTGAGATACAAATGCAATTCATTTGTAAGTTTTGTTTATAATTCTAAATATACTTTTGCACTGAACATAATATATTATACAATATAATGTATATATTGAACCGATTAGAAATTTCCTATTTCAAAAATTTGAAAATAAATGTTTGATTATAATGTAAGGATTTTTAACAAAAGCTCTAACATCTTTAAATACTACAACACATTAAATAATTATATAGTTTTAAACTTTTATTATTAATAAAATTAAGCTAATAATTATATTATTAGTTTATGTTAAGAAATTGTATTACTTTACTAAAATGTACTGTAATTTATTTTTATTTTATTATGTTTTTATATTTGGAACTGGAAAATTGTAGAAAATGTTTTTGAATTTATATATAGTACAAAATTGAAATTGTATCATAATAGATTATTTTAATGTGGCATATGAATTAATGTGATTTTTTAACTATGCTAATAAATCAGCATTATAAGAGATGAACTGTATTTAGAATTTGATCAAACATATACAAATTATACATACATACACCATATATACATATATATATAATATAACTGAAACAAAAAAATAAGGTTAAGAAAAACTATATTTCTTGTAAACTAATTCAATAATTAGAGATTGAATTGAACTCTTTCACTCTTTCAATTTCTACTGACAAGTGAGCTTTCAAGTGCTGTAAGCCTTAAAATTACAGCATTGTAATCATTTTTCTCTTCTGCACAGATTTTTAAATTAGCTTAATGATTTTAAATATTTAATTAATGATAATAATTACAAATATAAACATTATTATTAATTTATGATCTACTTTTACTAAATCACTCAAATATACATATAAATAATTATACTTTATTTAGAGTTATTGTTAATATTTTTGAATCACTTTACATAAATCACATATTAAAAAAATATTAATTCTATTCTTTAAAACAATAATCTTAATGCATATTTTAGTAATAATATAAACATTTTACATTATTTATCCTAATTTATTAATTATTCTAATAATTTTGTAGGCATTTTCACACATTCATATTTTAATTTCAATTCTATTAACTGTTTAACCATTAAACTTTTTATTCCATTCTGCAATGAAGTAATTTCAGAAACTTCTTTTTAAATGAAGATCTTCATATTAAATAATAAATAGAGATATAATGGAAACAAATATGTTCAGCCCATTGTCAAAGGGTTAAAAATATATTTATTTGGAAAATTAAGAATTAATTTAGATTTTCCATTTTTATTCTTCAATTGCATTCTTGATGATTATCTCAACTATTATTTTACTATAATTCAAATGATATCATTAAAACTATCATTGTATTTTTAGATTTGCATTTAATTCTTACTATAATTTATACATAAAAAACAGTAGAGCATTGATTATCCAAATGTCAGTTATCCAAACTAGTCAATTATTTGAATCATTGCTACTTAAAAAAGTTATAGTATCTTTTAATATATTGATTGTTCTGCTTAAGTATTATTCTACCCTTTGATGCATTTGTTTCCAATTATTTTATTTGAAGATATATGCAGTATAATATAGAAATAGTTTCAATTTGCTATTATAGGAGTTAGAAATCAGATGTTGACTTTAGATACTATGTGGACAAAGTTTGGTTATTATTTATAAACCATTTTCTAAATTATTTTTTATAATACTTCATATTTTAAAATGCAATGGTAAAACTTTTTACAATAAATTAATTATAAGCCTAATTACACTTTTCTGTATAAAATGGATATTCTCATGTATATTTGATTATCTGAACTGTTTGGTAACAAAAAACTTTGGTCCCAATTAATTCATGCTCTACTGCTCTATTTAAATATAACATTTATAAACTGAGGAGTGATACTTTACATTCAAGAATAATTTAAATTATAATAATGAAAATGAAGCATTTGAAAAAATATGCTTCTAAAAATAATAATAATTTATTTTATACAGTGGTCCTTATTTAACATCAGGATTAGGTTCCTGAAAATTCTGATTTTAACTGAAACTGAAATCCCCATTAACCTAATATTATAAGTTGTGATTAAGACCCTAAATTCTGATATTATAAGAGATAACATTTCATAATTTTTATCATTTAAATATTACTGTATTATTCAATAATGGAATGAAATGAATATAAAAGCATGATTTAATTGTAAAATGTTACATAGCAATTATGTATCATGCTTTATATGTAAAGAAAATTATTTTCTAATAAAAGACAACTTAAAATTCTCAGGTGTTATGACCATGATTAGTTTTTTTAATGCCAATTCTCAATTATTCATTGGACAGTAAACACTGTAAACAGTTGTACTACTCCAAGCCTTATCATAGAGGGCCACTATTCAGGGAAGTTTGCTGGATTGTATAGGATGAGTATTAATGAGGCTATCCAAATTCCTCATAAATTTTTTAAAAAATGGGTTCATAATTCCATTCTACCAATCAAGCTGAATGTTCTGAATGCTGTATAGCTTAATTAATATATCATTTATAGATAATACCTGAGTTAGTGCATATGTAATATAATATGGTTATTTTGTTTCTATAATTACTATAGGTTTCCACCTTGTTCTCTCTCTATTATGAAGGAATAATATTCAATTTCACTAGCTTAAAATTTTTGTTTAATTAATTTGGTTTTGCTAGTGATGTAATAGTGAAACAATATTAACTGGATAATGTTAAACAAGGACCTACTTTATTCTTAATCCATGCTCTTGCTATTTTTATTTAGTCAGTTAATATAATAATATAGATTCTAATTTTATACTTTTGTCTCTGTATTAATAAGCTAATCATTAATTGTTCCAAGTTGATGATAAATTTGCAATTTTGTCATCTATTCTAATGATGATAAAGTATTCATTAAAAATATTGTTCTTTTAATAATGTTATAATTACATATTTGATAAATTTTCTATCTCAGTATATAATAATTCACAATCTTTTACTTATTTGGTAAAAACTATGCATTGCAAATACATACTTTTTACCAGACAAGTAAAAAAATATTATGAAGTTTCCTTCTCTTCTCTTCTGTTGAGATTTGAGAATATTGTTATAAAAAATAATTGTGCATCATAATTAACTTTTTATATAATGGTTTATTCTAATTTTGAATTTAAAAATAATAGAAAACATTTATAATTTTACAAAATAGTCATAAGAAGATTTTAATTTGAAAACTGTGAATTTCATTTATGGATCCATTGAAATCAGATAAATTCCTTCAAAATTCCAGAATAAATTCATTGTTAAATTAAAATAATAAATTTCCAACTATTCATAATACTAATATTTGTTGTGTCTAAATTTTCTGCAATATTTTAGGATAATAGTATTTTACTACATTTTAATTTTAATGAAAATTTGTTAACATTTCAATTTTTAATCTCTATTCAATCATATTTAAATTTCTAGAAGATTAAAATATATGTAATATAAATCTTGATATATTAAAAAGACTTACTGGCTCGTAACACCATAAAATGCACCTGTTTCATCTTGAATATTTGTATTTAGATCAGCCTGAAATGATATTAAATATGATTTAATATTAAAATAGGCATTTTTAAGAAATTGAAAGATTTATTATTTTATAAATGTTTTTTATTTTAAATAAGTTAATTAGAAATAAAAACACACCCAAAATTTCACCAAAAAGAAGGCATTTTGTGGTCCTTTATCATACAATTCTTTAAGCCCACCTTTCTTTTCAGGAAATTTGTCATAAATTTGCCTAATGTCTACTGCCTATAAAACAGAAATGTTAGCTTTAACTTTAATATGTTAAAAAAGTTATTGCAAATAATATATATAGGCTTACTTCCAAAGGTGGATCTGTAAAAACAGACAATCCTCCTATGTGGACAAACAGATGTTTATGATACTATAGAAGAAAATTATTAATTTTTAGACTAAATAATAAAAAGAAAAAAATGTAAAAATCTCAAAATAAAAAAAAATATTACACTTACATTATCTGGATCCCTTTGTTGTTCCATAAAAGCAGAGAATTCTACTAAACGGAGTTTTTGCGTGGCAATAGATTTATTATCCCAAGTTTGAGAGGGAGGATGGTTAAGGAGATCAACACCAGTCATAGAGGCAGTAACAGGAGGTTTTGGTGGAATGGCATATGGTTGACCAGCAAATGGCTTAATACTAAATACACATAAATTTTAAATATAAAAATTTTTTATGATGAATTTAAATGATTTATTTATAATTTACAAACATTATATTTAATTTTACAATTCCAAAAAAATTAAATCATAATAAATATTCAAAAAATTTTTTCATCAAGACAAGTTTATAAATTTACTTATAATCTTTTTTAAATTTTTTCTTTTTAATTTCAAACAATTAAAATTAAATCAATTAAATCTTAAATTTATGTATTTTGTATATTTAAAATTTAAAACACTTACTCTTCAGAAGTTCCTGGTTGTGCAATAGTTGATTGCCAGAACTATACAAAACAGAAAAAAGTAATGAACCTTCTATTCAATGCATTCATAATTCCTATTAATTGGTACAAGTCCAATAATTGAATGAATATTAAATTAAGTTTTTAAATTATAAACAAGAAATTTAACATATTAAAATATTTGCTCTATTTAATATAATTTGCATTATGATTATTAAACATTCAAACTGAATTAAAGTTAATTTTTTCCAAATTGTACATATTTAAAATTCATAAAAAAAATAAATCATTTTCAAATAAAACAGTGATTGCATTTAAAATATAATTTTTACTTAATATAAAAAATTATATCATCACAGAAAACAGTTATTTATAAATGATAGCATATACAATATTCATTTAACAAACAATGCAATGATTTATGTATTTTTACTGTTTCTTTTTTAGCAAGATAAATATTTTTTAATAGTTTAATAAATCTCATGTTATAGATATTCTAATTAAATTAAATCAATATTAAGAATACTAATCATATGTATTTTTCAAATAATCTAATTAAATCCATAATGATCCAATATATATTTCAAAATTTTTTAAAAGCATGTTTAAAATTTTAGTGATAGTAATACAAAAATATTTAAATTCTTCTAAATGACAGTTTTTTGCTTTTTTTAATAGAAAAGAATAAGAAAAATCTGATTATTCAAAAATTTTTATCCACTAAATAAAGATTCATTTTTACATAAATCTTTTAATTATTAATTTTAAGAAAGTGTGAGCAAAAACATTTTAAAATATGATAAAGTTTTAAGTTTTTCAGTTTATCATAACAGGACTGCAATGAAATGTATCTTAAAATTTTATAAATAGAAAAAAAAACATTCTTAATTATTTAATATATTGTTTTTATATACAGAAATAATTCCCATCAATAAAAAATATTTGAAAAAACTATTATTAAAACCAAAAAATATATAAATTATCAATATATCTTATATTTACTCCAAACTAAATAAATTTATCATACATAACTTCTTATAGAGAGAAGTTTACATTCATTTTTTAGCATGGAATATTTTAATATTGGATTAATTAATATCAAAATAGTAGTAGTAATTAAAAACTACATGCTTTTAATTATATATGTGCTATTTTGAATTCAGTATTTATATATTTGGAAATAAATGAATTTATTAGATCTTACCATAATTTTAATAAATTGCAATGTATTCTGAAATTTATAACTTTAAAAATTCTTTGCTTAAAAGCATTTTGTTTTGAAATTATTTCTTGAATTAAATTTAAATAGACATTCAAATATATTATTGATTCATTAATTTGTAATGTAATTTCTTAAATGTTAGCAAAATTTAAAATTAGAAAATTAAAATTCTTTAATGCAAATTATATTTGAGTTTTCATAAATGGGAAATAATGTGTTAACAAGATAAATATATACTACTAATATATATTTTGAAAACTTTTTGTTAATCATTGTAAAATTGAAACATTGGTACTGTAATTACAGCAAAGTTAAATTTTTGAAATTCATGATTTGTCTGAAAAAATTTTCAACATTCAAATTAAAAGATTTGAAGACTACAATAGCATTATCTATAATGTTAATCAAAAAAATTTTTTTATCAAAAGAAGCTTTAAATCAGTTCTAACTTCTTATTCCAACGTATCTATTTATAAACACTTGGTGGTGGTAATATATTTTTATTGTAAATATATAAACTTTTGTAATTTTGATATACATCTGTATTTTTATTAATTAAATAATTGAATACTATAAATTTAAAAAATTAATAATTTCATTTATGCAATCACATTAATGTTTGAGAAATGTTTATCAATTTTTTGTTTTATGAAATTTATAATTAGTTTAATTTTGATCATTAAAAATTATTTTTCAAATTATAAAATTTACATATGAATTTTTATTGAAATATATTTTCATAATCAAACTTCTGATACAGAGCAAATATTTTAATGATTACGAGTAAGTTTGATCATTTATTAAAGAAAATCGTACCGGTCCCCCGGGATAGCTGACAGGGGGCACTAAAGTTGCCAGTCCTGCTGTAGCAGCTTTGTTCTGTATGGCAGATGCTGAAACTATCTGAGCAGATGACAGGGATGTGAGGGAGTGTAGTGCCTTCTCCTTCGCTGCTTGGTCCTGGGAGCAAAACAAAGAGACGATCTGAGCGGACGACATGGAGGACATGGACTGGAGAGCTGCCTCCTTCGCTGCCTGGTCCTGCCAGGGAAAAAAAGAGGATCGGGACCTATTGATGGCAGCGCGGTCTCTGATTGGGGAGCTGGTATTGCCACCAGTTTTGCATATTATATGAATGTCATCTTCATGCATCCTTTTGATTGTATTCTTTTAAAAGTAAACAACAGGAAAAAGAAATGTGGAAATGTACACTGTACACCTAATAAAGAAAAGTCTAGATGCTAACGTGTACAGTTGCCTCAGCTTTTTGTTAATATTTAGACTTTTAAAGATTATACTTTCAATGTAGATGTTAGTTAAAAGAAATTCTTAGCTAACATAACAGCTACTGATAGAAATCAATTTATAATAATATTAATACTGATATTAGTTATGAAAAACAGATCATGCTAACTTGCAGAGCTTCATTCTAATGTTAAATTACATTGAATTAAAAATTTAAAGACAAAATATATATATATATATAAAAAAAGAGAAAATGATTGTTTTTTTTTTTTCTTTTTTGTTAAAATAAAAATTCAAAATTTTCAAAAATTTAATTTCAATCAAATTTATAAATGAGAAAAAGAGTTTTCATTGTTATTTCAGCCACAGTGCACTAAAGCTATTCACATATGACAATTTGAAGCATGCATATAGTAATAGGGGTTGAGAAAAGTATTTGGCTATTCCCACATATAAAACAATTTACTCTAATATATTTTAACTTAGAATTTAAAATTTTATAAAATTAATATAATAATTAAGTTTTATAATTTTATGATACTTTTTCAATTCAATTCCACTTGCCTTTAATTTGGCTTGTATTTCTCTGGATTTTCGACGGGCAAGAACTTGAATGTGACTAGACACTTGTTTTCGAGTTCGTGTCTTGCCAGTTCTTAGCTTTATGTACCGCGCTATTAACTCATTACGACCTATATAAATTAAATAAAATTTATAAATTAAGCAAATTTAATTTGTTATAAATATTTAAAAATTAAGACAATTATTGAAAATAAATAAATATATAAGTTATATTTATTAAATAAGGCAGCACTCCACTGATTTTATTAACTGCAAATTAAAGAACAAAACTTACAAATATGGTTATTTTATGCTCTTGACAATTACCCACATACTTATCATGCATCATTAGCTTAATTATATTATGCATGGTACATCAAATTCTAACTCCAGAGTGTTTTTTCCCTTAATGTTTATTATATTTTATTCATTTATTTTAACAATTTGAAGTAATGAAATTTAAATATTAAATATGAACAGTTTGAAATGGTATTGCCAGAAATATTTATTAAGCTCATTTCACTTTGTTTATCTAAATTAAGCAAGAGAGCTATCAAGTCAATTCAGCAATGACAAAATGCTAATCATTCAGACAAAATTCCAATATAAGTGACAGCATTTGAGGATATCCATCTTTCTGACAGTAACTCTACCCACATCAATCTTACATGTCTCAATATAATCTAGATTCACCAAAAAGAGTGAATTCAGAAAACAGAGTCTTAATACTGGCTTTCACAATGCTCTTTATGACAAGTATATTAAGTTAGTAAACAAAAAGAATAAAGTAACTGCAGGAATTTTGAAAATCCAGAAAATTGATGACATAAACATGAATCTGGAAATGGCATAATGTATCAATTAACTTTTCTCATTAAAAGTGTATTTTTTTTAAATAGCAATTTATGCTTTTAACCTTATAAAAACAACAAATAAATTGTTTCAAAACAAAATTCTATAAGAATTTAAACATTTATTAATTTATTTTTATTTTTTTTGTTTTAAAATGGCAAAAAATTACACTTAACTAAATCAAATATCAATATAGTTCACTAATTCTAGTATAGATTTACAAAAGAAAACATCATGCTGCATTTGCACACTCCAATAAGTAAATAACTCAGCCAGCAACAAAATGAAATTTCCTTTCAAAATAGACATTCCATGAAATAGAATCACTCGAAAAATTTAAAGAAAAGAGTAAAAAACCGACTGGACGAAAGAAAACAAAAATAGTGAAAAGTGATAGAGAGATATAAAGAAAAAGTGCGCTCTTTTCCCATTTCAACTGTACCACAGTCAAATTCCTGGCCGCACCGGGTGGGAAAGAAACCTAAAAGTGATTGTTATCACCAAATCGACCGCCATCCCTAGACTTTTCGTGATACAGCCTTACGGACACAAAGGAGCTGCACACAGAACGACAAAACTATGTCAGGAATGTTCAATTATGGCCGGAATATATAAAGCAACGGGTATACGTGAGCCAGCCAGCTGTCTCGCTCATTGCGATCGAACGTCTCCTAACGTTTCATACCACATGGAGCACGAAAGCAGACAACGCTGCAGAATGGAATGTCTGGAATTTGCTATCTATTTCATTACTCTGAGGGGTCCGCCGGAGTTTCTCGGCAACTTTGCAGACATGCGCACACCATCAGGCCATTTATAGCCGTTTATTTCCCTCGCCTAGATATCCACCAAGTTTTTTCCTCTTTCTTTTGCCCTGCAATTTTTTTCGTTCGACTCTGACAGAAAACGATTCGCCGCACGTCTTTAATTGATATTAAATGCTCTTTTTAATTAAAGTCGTGCAGAATATAAATTTAACATCTTCAAACATCTGTCCTATAACTGCAGCTATCTTCGACGATAAACATTAGTAAAAAAACCTCTTAAAAATATATAAAAATCTTTACTTTCTTTCGTTTAAATGCGGGTTGTCATACCGGCAACGAGACAGGAATATTACAGAATGCGTAATTTGGCCGGGGAAAAACGTTGTCTTAATGACAGAGCCTTGAATGCGGCGGCATTAAATTTAGCAGCTATCAGACGACAGGAAATGTAGTGACAGGTGGGTCTTGTGTGTATGTGTGTAGGACGGGCCCCCTCTTTTGTGGCGGGTCAGGGCCAAACTGGTCCTCCAGGTACACAGGAAATGGCATCTTATCTCATTCGCTTCAACCCAAGACTGGTTCTCGATCGAGTCTTTTACTACCCCTCCCCTGTTACTGGTCTGTTGGCTAATGTGTTGCGAAGGCTATACAGATTTAACAGATTAACCTTTACTTAATTCGACACTTTTTTTCTTCCTAAAAGCAAACCAAATATCGAATAATGCATTTTTATCGGAGAAATTTAAAGCGCCGACTGTCGGAAATTAAACTCGAGGAAAAAAAACATACTCGGGCTATTAAACAAACATCGATACGACCAATTACGACTGCAACATCGCAGATAGAAGCAAATTATAACAGTGTAGCTCTGTTTCGCTCGCTTAAAAACCAATCTTCCGGATGGTTCGAAACAGTTCACCAGGAGACAAATAAACCAAGTGGAACGCATCGGCTGTATTTTCCATAACGAGTAATATTTCTGTCATATATTCGACTCTAACGGAACTGATAAAGGACTGTCGTCTATTTTGATCCATCACTAGCTTTTCCTGACAAGTGACTGGTGACGATTTCTGCACCAATCAGCACTTCCGACATGATATGCTAGATAAAACTTTAAAAAAGGAGATAATTTCGTGGGTAAGAGATATATTAAATACAAAAATAATAAACTTTCAATCTCATTAATCCCGTCTCTCGTACGGTAATTCAATCCCGATATCATTTACGATTCGATTTTATTATTATTATTTTTTCTTTAAAACTACGTCTAAAGTACGTATGATATTGAAAATACGTCTCTCCGAGATGATAAAGTAGACCTATTACCGAAACATAAACGAATTTGATCTTTTCATGACAAGAGTGCACGAGAAATCTTAACATGACGTATTATATGACGTAATTTTGGGAACTGATAACTTGATTTTGCAGCTTCGGCCTATCTGTTTATTCCGCGAACGATTCTGGGAGTGGAATATTTTCCGAGTAATACGATCCGGTCAACAAATAAATGCCGATATCTACTTTTAAAATCGCGTAGAATATCGAATTATTGTGATGTTTGTCGGGTTGTATTAAACCCGTTCCATTTAGAGCAAAAAAAAAAGGGGGGATTGATTTTTTTCCGTTCTACGGAAATTACTCATCGATTAAATACGTCTATCTATTGTAATCTGCAAAAGCGAGTTGCTTCCGATTATTTTTAGCTTGGCTATCTCGTAGAGAAAAGTTTAACATCCACTTTCATAATAGAGAAAAGTGTATTACGGAACATGGAGTAGGCCTACAGACGTCGTTCACTCGATAAAGAAAATGTGTGTGTTGTAGGTGGAACTTGTTTATTGAAACACACACATTATGCGTTTGTGTTTTAATAAACACGTTAATAAGCGATGACGTGGCGCCCACTTACCGTACATCTTCCCTTCATCGGACAAGATGATTTTCCGACGCCCACATGGTGGGTAAATGGCCAGCGCCTCTTGAAAACTCTGTTCGATGTCGGGGCTCCAAACTCCTTCGGCGTCATTATTGGACACGTCGACCTTGCCCGTGCTGTCTTTGCTGTTGCTGTCCTCCGAGCCATTAGCTTCGGGTGGGGGTGGTACGGCGGCACCACCTGTTGCGGGGCCCGTCGGGGGCGGAGCAGAGTTCCACGGAGACGAAATTTTGGCGGCTGAGAAGGGAACACCACACACTGAAAGAGAGATAAATCACAACGTTATACTTTCCCTTCTGTTCTCCTACCCTTTGCCTAAACTCTTAACAACAACAACGCTCTTAAACTTCCTCTCACTCTCTTATAGTTCTGCCCGTCGACGATTATATACATTGAGTTAACGTTTAGAAATGAAATAACAAAACGTAAATCACAAAATTCGATCGATGAATCGAATGCCTTTAAAATAATTCTCTAAATACGTTCGAAACGCTGGACATTTTTCAATTTAAACGTCGAATTTTTCGAGTTTCACAAATTTTTACGCGCCTATTATCTTAATATAGTATATCATTAGGCCTATTATCGTTCTTGATAGGCCTAAATGCCGGATTTACTTATAAGTGTTTGAGTTCTATCACTATTTATCAATAAAATATTTATCGGTTTAATACATCCCGGTCGCATTTTAATCTTATATAGCATGTGTCGTTGCATTTTCGGTCGAAAAGTAATTTTAATTTTCTGCCGAAACCATATAAAATGAATTAAATTGTAAGCAAGTTTACTTTTCCCGAAACTGTAGTGAACAATTGCCAAAACCGCAGACAATTTGGCGTTTCACCTCTACAACCGTTTACTTAAGCGTTAATGAAGAACAGTTAAGTGAAAACAAGAAAGTTTTCAACCTATACTGTGCTGTTTTTGGCATTAAAAGCGACAATAAATAGTAGAAAACCATTACACTTCAAAATAAGTGATGATCTTAAAACTTCACGGATTTATATAGATCCGTCGAAAATAGTATTCAATCCTGTTAAGTGAACTGAACTATGGTCGATATTATTTTATAAAACTTAATGATCGAATTTTCTTAATTTCCTCAATGAAAACGGATCATAAATCCTTTGTTTATTGCTCTAAAATCGTGATACTTTTCATCTGCAATGGGCGTTTTAAAAGTCGTTCATATTTGCCAATCCAACTATAAAAGATCGATCTTGGTCGCTTAAATTTTATTAAATGGAGAAAGATTATCGATATAAAAATCTTACTGTTGTCTGAAACTTAGCAAGATATGATTAGTTAACAAGAAATACTCCAGTCGTAGTATTAACATAGTAAAAGATAACCTAGAGACCGCGATGTAACATGTACGGGAAATGGTGGTTAAGTTTTTATCAAATAAAAAAATAGACTAATTTAGTTCTTATCTGGAGGAAATATAATACCGGGAACACAGGAAGAATGTGTCATCTTAAAGAGATATAAGGGTATAAAATTTTAACAAATTGATAATCATCTTTGACCTATCAGCAACATTTACTCCTCCCGACGATGATTTTATTCTATGTGGAAACAAATTTCTTAAACTTAAAGAAAAAACATCATCTATTGTTTTACTTTGTCTATTGTATTATTAATTATATGGCAGGCTAATAACGATTGCTTCCATGTCTGGCGGGCGAAAAAAAAAGTGTGATGACTTGCCACCGGATTGACCATTAAAAGACAAGACAATAAACAAAACAATGGAAAACTGTGTTATCATTAACGGTGTTTCGGTTGTCCGTCGGAAGAAACACTGAGGGATATGTCGGATTAGTGGAAGAGGCAACGTTTGGGATACTTAAGCCGCAATCTCACGTGATGTAAAGTAGTCAAGTGTGACAACTGACCCGAATTTATAAACTTGTCGCCGCTCGAAATTATACAGTCATCGACCGTAATATTATTGTGCCCCACCAGAAATAAGCAGATAGTGCAGTGTGTCTGTCAATAGAGAAATTAGCGTATCAGGCAGTGATAGAGTTGGGCAAGAGTACTTTTTTTTTCCTATCGAGATTTATTAGATAAATTCGCCGTATTTTTGGCGTTAAAACTTGCATCATGTAAAAAGACAAAGTTCAATCAATAATTTTAGATAAAATACTACGGTTCACGAAATAGATGAAAATACAGCATACAAATGAAACCGGAGAGAGAGAGAGAGAGATATCGTTACGTGTTTGGCCGACGAATTTCGAAACTTGTTTCTCGTTCAGGGATATCTGAACGGCCAAATGTGATTGAGAAATTTTGAAAATATCTAAAAAATAAAGAACAAAACAATTGCAACGTCTTATGAAAATCGCGACTGAAAGTCTGAAATCGGCAGCCATCCGGGCACGAATCAAAAGATGAGGACGAACTCCGTTATTAAATTGTTCGACTGTCAAAAACGGTGGCTGATGTGATGCTTAAAACGGATACGCAGAATTATTTTATTTAGCGAGATAAACATATAAGACGAATTAGGCCTAAATATTCGAAATTCTAAGACGAAAATCGCCAAACGGTACAATAATATCAATTAGATCACAAAGGGTTTAAACATTTCATTTGTCTTTTAATTAAAACTAGATAAACAACTTTAAAAATTTATGAAAGTCGTTCATTTACGAGATTACTCAGGCCTGATGCTTCCAACATCCAACGGCGATTGATTCCGGCTGAAACCTTTCATCTACTCTTTTCATAAAATAAATATAAAACTCACAATTGCATTATATTATCGAACCAAAATAAACTTAGCCTTTCATTTTATTTCTTTTTTTTTTATTTTATTTATAAATAAAGATGCGAATTACCAGTCGCGATAGCTTTAAAAGTTATTTTTCTGATATTTTTAATTCTTTTTTTTTTATTTAGCTGTAAACTGGAAACATAAAAATATGTCATATCATCCTAAGTTGCTTAAAGAAAAAGGATATTTTCTACTGATTCAGTATATCTGATTTTTTCATATCTGGATCCGGTTTATATTTTCTAATAACTTATTTTTTTAAATAAAACTTTTAGTTTATTTTTAATTTAATATATATACAGTATATATATTTACTTAAATTTTGCATTGAATACATTTCTTTAAAATTCTGTTCAGTTAAAATATAGACTATTGTGTGTATATATATATATTTTTTATCGAAAAAATAATCTTATCGTATTCTCCGTAAATGGTACACAGAAACTTGCAGTTTTGGGTGTCTCTGTATTAAATTTTGATGCTGTGAACGGTAGAATTAATGTTTTTTTGTGTATTCAGTATGATTTTCCAAAGAGGCTTTCTAACAACAAAATTTCGGACAACAGACTAACCGCACACAAAATAATACCGATAATTTTGAATAAAGATCTTTTTCGGTTACGTATAGTTTCTATAACGTTTATGTACATTAAAACGTGAATCATGAACTTCTATGTGTGATTTTTCGACTTTAATCTATGTATACATCCTAAAAACTTAATTTCGAGTCTTCCGACTTCCGGAGCCAGGAGCAACAAACTGTTTTATCCTCATACAAACTCACTAGTGTTATACAACAAAAATTCAGTTTGGCACTCGAACTAATGTTTAATAAATAAACGAAGTCTATTTACAAAACATGTAATAATACGCTAGAGTGTAGAATGGTTATTTATTTGTAACTAAAATATTGTAGTTTTTTTTACTGAGAAATCTCATCCACACGGCGTTGGTCACAGTTTAAAGTTCGGAAAGAAAGTCTCCAATAACTCGCATAAAAATAGTATCCATCCGATAAAAATGCAATAAAATTATCTCCGGCTTCGGGAGTTTTCAAAATATGAATTTTTAGATTAAAAAAATATATATGGATCGAAGATAATAATTTTAATGGGTCTCTATAGGAAGTGATTGGCGATTACAAGAAAGAAGGAAAAATGAGAGGTGAAATTAGACATTGAAAACCACCATAAATTTCGAGACAGTTTTGCTCATTCAATTCCGATAACCAGTTATAAAACCCGATTTAGAACCAGGTTGAGTGAAAGTCCCTGCCGGAAACTGGTGGGGATAGAAAAAGAATGGCAGACAAAAGCACAAACCGGAAGTCTACGTGGGGAACAAACGAACGGAAACTAAACCAAAGACATTATTTCTGTCTCTTGACCGCCGGATCCTCAGAACAAACATATTGACTCGATTGTCAACAAGATGGCCGTAAAGGTCGCTGTCCTTTCTATCTATGAAAAGTCACATCCGCTACTTTGGGGGCCCCACTTTATTCGTCTTGCGAAATCTTAAACTTCTCCAAGGTAGAAAGACGCAGGAACTGTGTGGGCGAAGCGTGCTGGTTTTCGACGACCATTGCCCCTTACGAATAGCAGTTAGTTCTCTCATTACTCAGCATTCATCGGTCGGCTGCAGAAGAAAAAAAAACGCAGCCATTGACGTCATAAGAGTCATTGGAGATGGTCGTCTTACTACCCGGATCTCTGGAAGAGTTTTCTATAGCACAGCCAACTAAAGTCTCCACCTCTAGTTCGCTAAATGCTATAAAACTTGGCCAATTCCAAATGCGATCGTGATGTCAATAGTACAGAAAAAAGAGAACCCCATTCTCTCCACCCTAGGGCGTATAATCGAGCCACCGCCTTTTTTTTGTAATGCGTTTACGGGGGTGTTTGAAATCGTTTCGTGTTTAATACGTTAACAGGACTAGTTCATTTTGTTAGTACAAAGTTTGACTTAATTGGCGCAATCAGCAGCGCACGAGACTATAAATAGCAAGCAGAGCAATCAAAATGGGCGTTTATTTTTGGTTCAGTAACTCGATCACGTGGTCTTAAAATCAACAAGCACTCGATCACTCTTTCAAAGAAAAATTTTATAAAATATTGTATATTAATCTAGCATAATACGCTATATGACAGTCCGAATATTTACTTTATTTTTTACAAAATAATTATCACAGTCGTAAATATCTGACTGGCTACTGTTGAAAAAGTGAAAGTTTTCGTCATTTTTTCTTACTATCCAAATGCATATATATTTTTTATGGATAAATAAAAATCTACGAGATCTTAACGGCTTTAAGTTAGTGTAGCGAGAAACATTTATGAAATTTAATGACCGCCAGCGTCTGTAGTCAAAAGAGTTTTGTTCCAATGACCTACTCCATCGAAGGTCATTCCGTGTCAAATTATGAATCACCCAAAGTCCAATTGGTGGCTTTAAGCCAATCTTGCGACGCAAATAAACCGAGAAAGCTGTAACCGGCGTAAATACTCAAATCTCGACTTTGAAATTGGGCGTTTACTGTTACAACAGGTGGCGATGACATCGCACCATTTTCGGCTCACCGCATAACC
>WUQG02367012.1:0-18164 GCA_011317285.2 Androctonus mauritanicus | reverse complement strand
TTCCCGTAATAAAAGTTTTGTTTTTTAACAGAAAAATGTATTCTATTGCTCGCTAGTGCTCGTAGTCTTTTGAAATTTGAAATCAAAATATCTAGATGAACAATAATAATGGTTGTAGCTTTCACATAATTTTTTGTGAAGAAATGATATAGATTCCATAAAAAAATCAAATATCAAAAAGATGAATTTGAAAAGTAGAAATGAAATTGATATGGACAGGATGCCAGAACTTGTTCTCAAGAGATAACAATCTTGAGAAAGATTGTAGTATTTAAATATTGAATAGGAGATTAGTTTATTATTCTGTTCATTTAGTGTTATAGGAAATATTATGATTTTGCTTATACCAATAAGAATAATTACAGTAAACTAATTATTGAATTTATTCAAAAATATAAATTAAAACATCTATATATATATATAAAACACTTGCTCTTAATTCAACAATTGACAAACAGAACGAGCACTACTAGCAAGTATATTTATTTGCATATAACATTTTCAGACTCTTACACTGGTCCCTCTTCAGTACATCTATCACTTTGCTATTATATATGCTCCGAACACATACATATAACTGAAAGATTCAAATACCTATTTGAATCTTTCAGTTATATGTATGTGTTCGGAGCATATATAATAGCAGAGTGCTAGATGTACTGAAGAGGGATCAGTGTAATGGTCCAAAAACGTTATACACAAATAAACATACTTGCTAGTAGTGCTTGTTCTGTTTGTCAATTGTTGAATAAAAATTAAAAATAAGCAAAGTAGAATCAGTTTGAATATATCTCATTGGGAACAATGTTAAGGTAATTTCTATATATATTCATGCATTAGCTGTTCCCCAATTTCAGAGTTAAAAAAATTGTTTAAAATTTAAAACCTATATATAAGCCAACTTCCAATTTTCATTTATTACAACAATATCACATTCATTGAAATAAATAGGTAATTTTTTTATAATTTAAAAAATTTTTCAAATCCAATAAATTATCTGCAGGATTATCATTTTCTCCTTTAGAAGGTGATATCATTCAAGTTGTCCCTTCCATCTCACATTTACCATCTAAAGATAAAAAAATTCCATATTTATTTAACATTTTTTGAGATGATTATAATAAATTGATATATAATTTGGATTGATTTCCAATCAATCCAGATTATATTTCAATTTATTATAATCATCTCAGAAAATGCCACAATGTGACAAAATAATATTTTGTCAAATAGAAGTTTAGCACATTGTGGCTTCACCAATCAATCCTGATTATATTTCAATTTATTATAATCACCTCAGTAAATGTTAAATAAATATGGAATTTTTTATCTTCAGATGGCAAATGTGAAATGGAAGGGGCAATTTTTGGCTGATACTATCTTCTAAAGGAGGAAATGATAACTAAATTTGCTACTTCTTCTTATGGAAATAATGTGAAAAGTATTACATATTATCCTATGGAAGGGAATCAATTAATTTCTCTTGTAGATTAATACATTTTATTCTGGGATATTGGAAATAATAGTCATGAGAAAGTTATATTTTATTATTATTTTTAAATATATAAGAACATTAAAAGAATAATATTTAAAATATTTATTCAGTCAACATTTTAAAAATTTTGTTCAATAAGCTAGGGATTAATTAATTAAACAACATTTATTAATACATTTTCTAGTGATGTATCTATTATCTGGTGGTGCCAGTCTATATTTACATGGCTTTGCTATTGAAGATTCATTGTCAAGTAACTTGTTGATTTATTCTATTTCACCTAATTGTTTAATTTCAGCAATGTATATAAGTTGTCTCATGAAGTTATCTAAATTGTTTTATTTATTTCTATTTATTTCCTATTATATTTATTTATTGAGTATTTTATTTAATTAAGGGTAAAAATACTTATACTCCTGAATCAATCTTTCAAAAATGACAGTAAGTAACAAAATGGTTTCATCTAAGAGAATTCATGTTATGATATCATCCAATCTGAATAACATCACTGTCAGATTCAGATCTTATAATAGAATTAAGAAATTATCTCTTTTCAATGAAATTGTAAAATGTTTTAGGTAAATATTATAATTGTAAAGATGGATGACTTATGAGCCAATAATATATTCTATCAATAGAAAAATGAAAAATATTTGATAGCTTTATATAAATCAGCTTAAGTGCAAGTCTACCATATAAGTCACTTATAGATTTCCAATCTTGACAAAGTTGAAGTGGTGAATTGAAAGCAATATTAGGTTTAGTGATATTGTTGAATTGTCAATCAATCAATGAAATATTTTCTTGTGTGAGTGGAGCTTTAGTAGATAATTATTTAAGATTTCTTTTGATATTTGGATTATTGTTTAATAAGTTTATTGTTATTTTTTGGATTTTTGTTTGATAATTAAACAAGTCATTTTTTCTTGTTTATGCTTTATTATTATTTCAATAAAGCTTGTTAATGCTTTTGCAAATATTTTTTGTTGATTTAACAAACTAGTTTATTATTTAATTTACTTGCTTTTTGATATTTATTCAATTTTTATACTTTAAGTGCATTAACTTTTTATCGGTTTGATTTTAAAATGTGTTCATGATTTCATTAATATCTGTAAAGTTCTGGTTGTTTGTTGTCCTTAGTGTTAGAATAGTTATTGGAAATTACTTTTCTGGTGGAAGACCTGGTTAGGAAATTATTTTTCTGGTGGAAGACTTGGCTAGGTGAATTCTGGAAATATTGCAGAGTGTCATTCCTTTAGGTTATTGTTGTTCTCAATATTTGCAACTTTGCATTCTGAAGAGAAATTTTGCTGATATCCTGGTGGCCCAGTTGATAGTGCAATAAGAAATTATTCTGAAGATCTCTAATTTGATTTTGGGTTGGACAAATTTTTAGACAAATAGTAAAATTTATAATTTAATTATTAGTTCAAATTTATTTAATCAAAAATTTTAAAAAACTATAACTGAATTAAACAGTAAGTATCAATAATTTTAGTTGATTCAAAATTAGTACTGCTAGGATTATTTGGCTCTGTTTGGTTATTGTTTGATTTGGTATGGTATTTAACTATAACTTTTAAGCACTATACTGTATGATTAATCTGAAACCAACTTGAGATAGCATGTGCACTACATACTATTTTGCTCAAAAGTGAGACAGGTTTAATTTTAATTATTTATCAATGTTATATTTGTTATCAATGGTTTAATTATAGTTATTATCAATGTTTGAAAACTCAGTGTTAAACTTGAGTTTTCTCATTTTTAACAATATTTAATTAAAATTTTTATTAAGAGAGGATACTAAATGCTGTTTATTTTGTATAAGATAGTATTTACATATATAATATTATCCTTTGAACTATACTATATTAAAAAAACAATTGTTAAAAGCAATCAGACATAGAATTATAAATTAATAAAATTAATTAATTAATAATAAATACTAATAATAATTGATAGAATCTTAATTTATTATTAATAAATATAGATAATATTTAATAACATTTTTTTAATAAAAAGTTTAAAATTGTTATTTAATTTTATTTGATAAAATAAAATCTTTTAAAATAATAAATTTGGTTAATGATATCATTATTATAAAAAGCTTAATATGATTAATTAATTATAAATTATTAATACAGTCGATTTTCATTATTCATGGATTCCTGAATTCACATATTTGTCTATTAGCGAAAATTTATTTATAACCGCAAAATTGATTTCTGTGGCTCTTTTGCACTTATTTGAGAGAGAAAGGGTTTATATTGATACTGTTACCAATATAATCCCTCTCTCTCTCTAATAAAGAAAGTTGTTTATTACCAAACATATCCTCTGTGTCATTCTGTCAGGAAAGTGTCATTACTACCAAGTGAATACACTACAGCACTTCTTGCAGTATGGGGAAAAAATTCTTTTTTATTAAAAAATCAACAAGAACTAACGTTTTCGGCTATGCGCCATCTTCAGATTCTGGATGGAATACATTACAAATTTTTAAAACTTATTTAATTTGTTGAATGTATAAAATATGTTTATTGATATCACAAAATATAAGTAATACAAAAAATATTTAAATATTGAATTAATTTTAACAAAAGAATAAAACATTTATAAATACGAAAACTATAATTGGATGTACCAACTTAGAGAATTTGTATCCCCATTCAGAATGAGACTTCTGGATGTGCCTTGATATGATGATAGTTCTATCTTTATATACAGAATAAATTAAAATTATTGCTTTTTCAACTTTATATATTTTCCTTTTTAATATAATTTCTTGATATCTGAATTTTATAATTGTTTATGCTAGTTAAAATTTTTACTTTCCTTTATATATCATCTTCATTGTATTTTTATGCATTAATTTTTTAACTATACTTGCTATTATATTTTTAATGACATACAAGTAAAGTTAAAAATTAAATGTTATAAAAACATTAAAATATACAATAACCTGGTTCTCTTATACCTTTTTACTCTTTTAATGATATTTAATTTTTAACTTTACTTATATATTATTAAAAATGAATTTTTATATTTAATTTAAGTATACATTTTTATTTTTTCTAAGTACAGTATGCTAATTTTGAGTAACCATTTAAATATAAAGAATAGCCATAATTAAAATTTTAGGTTGAATACAAAGAATCTGAAGGTAAAGTTGCAAATGTTTCTGAAGAAGAATATGTTTCGGATGAAGAAAAATCAAAACAAGAAATCAAACCACCACCAGTACCACCTCCAAAAGCAGCTGAAGAAATTGTAATGGAAGAAGTTGATAGTGAACATGATGATCCAACAGGATTAGAAGGTGCTGCATTTCAGAGCCGTTTGCCTTTTGATAAAATGACTGCTCAGGAAGCTGCTTGTTTTCCTGATATCAGTCAAGGTCCTCCTCAGACACAGAAAGTTTTTTTACATATTAGAAATCGACTGGTAAGTGAAACAAATTTAAGTTTTTGCTGTGGACATTTAAATACATAAGAATATTGATATAACAAAGTAATTTTCTCATTTAATAAAATGATGTATTGTAAAAATGTAATTATTTTAGTGAATGTTTGCTAATTAAACTATTTTGTCTTCATGAATTAAAATTATTAAAAAAATGCTTTTCTGTTTAAAGTAAATTAAATTTATAATATATTTTTTTTTCATTAATAAAATTTTAATGGATTTTTTTAAATATTAATATATAGCAAAATAATAATAAATTTTAAAATATTATAATAATTCCTCTTTTCATAATTAATAAAAATTTAAATATAAATTAATTATTTATGTTGATAATAATATGATATAAAATTATTAGTAAATGTAGTTTTCAGTTTATAAAAATGAAATTTTATATTTACTTTTAGCTGCAGTTATGGCTTGAAAATCCAAAACAGCAACTTATATTTGAAAATGTTTTACCACAGATAGAACCTCCTTACAATAGTAAGTGAAAAAAATATTTTAACATTAATTTTTTAAATTGATGTTTAAAAAAATAATAAATCTTTTTCAGGTGATGGTCCATTAGTTATGAGAATCCATGCATATTTAGAAAGACATGGTTATATTAATTTTGGAGTATTCAAAAGATTAAAACCAATTCCAAGTAATATTTTTTAAATTAATTTTTGATCAATAAAATTTTTTCTTCATAACATAAGAGTAATTTATTAACAATTGAATTAATAAAGTAATTGGAGTTCAATTATATCCATATCTTTATCTTTTTTTTTTAGATAAATAATTAAAACAAATACAGTGTTTGAGAAGAAAAAATTCTTTATTTCTGGTAACATTTTCAGTGAGACATTTTGGAATGTCTTGCTGTAAATATTATTAAAAATAAATACATTTTTTTCTGCTTAATTGCTATTTTGTTTGAGTTGTTTATCTTAATTATATTTCAGTCTAAACAGTAATAAATTAAATAAGTCTTATTATGAAATTAAATTTTTGTTCTTAAAATTTGTGACTATTAAAATTCAAAATTTTCTTAACAAAATTTTGTTTTTAGCTAAAAAGCATGGAAAAGTCATTATTATTGGAGCAGGAATATCTGGATTAGCAGCTGCTCAGCAACTACAGCAGTTTGGAATGGAAGTTGTAGTTTTAGAAGCAAGAGTATAGTCTCTTTATTTATAGATATTTAAATTTGAATTGGATAATTCTGAATTTTAAAATATATATTTATATATATTTATCAGGATCGAGTTGGAGGCCGAGTTGCCACGTTTAGAAAAGGAAATTTCATTGCTGATTTGGGAGCAATGGTTGTTACCGGATTAGGTATTAAAGTTTTTGATATATGTTATATATAATAATTAGAAAAAAATACAGATATGACAAAAGTTTTGAATCTAATTTTGTTGTTCATATTTCTTTGAGTTGTAAGATAGAAAATTATACTGTTTTAAGAACAAACCATTATGAATAGCTTTACTTCAAAAATGAATTTTTAATCATTGTTGCATAAAAAATTACCAAAGAGCAGATGATATTTGCAAAAACTCATCTAAACCTACTTAGATCATGAAGATTTATAAGATAGCATTATATCAGATGTACAATAGTATAATAAGTTTGTATTTATAGAATTGAACAGAATTTCAAACAAATGCATGAAAGTATATTCAGCAATATAAAAAAAGTGTCTAAGAAACTAATATTTGTAATTTAAATTTCATATTATCTTTTGAGAAAACTCTGAGAAAGCAAAATATAATAAAGTCATCTTTAATATAAGTCTAGAAAAATATAATTCAAAGATCATAAAATTATAATTTTTTTTGTAAGATATTAGCATTACCTGAATTTTCTTTCCAGAAGGATAAATGAAAATGACATAAAAGTTGAGGGAAAATGTAAATTAAAGAAAATACAGTATTAATATAATTTTTTATGATAATGTTTAAATTTGAAATAGATTGTTCAAATTCTTCAATGAAAAACTTTGTGTATACAAACCCATTTTTTTTAAAATAGAAACTTTTGTTTGAAGTGACAAAGTTTTTCTTTCTTTTCTGATTTATTTTTAAATCAAAAATATGTAGTTTAAACAATTTCAAAACTGTTATTTCGATAATAAAGTTAATCAAAAAAATTGTGATTAGAGGTCAGATATTTTATGTTAAAAATAACAATTTAGTCCAAGAAAAAATAATACATATCCAAAAACACAAAATCAAAAATAAAATTATTTGAAATCACAAATCTGAAAATATCAATAGTTAATTCATTCAGTAGATAAAAATAAAAGCAAATGTAAACACAAAAAGAACAGGAGAAAAAGTATACAGTAATGATGGAAGCAACTTGTTATCAAGGTTATCATGCTATCAGATTTGCTTTTTATGCATGCTCAAATTAATTCACATAAAGTTAATTGTGAACATTGTAGAAAGCAAAGTATATATTTTACATTCAAGTTGCAGATGTGTTGAAAATGTGGGAATTTCAATTTTATAATAATATAAATTTTCAGAAAGTTTTGTATTTGTATGAAAATGAATTACATTCAAATATTTTATATATATATTATGTGAAAATATAAAATGCAATAATATAGAATTCAACTTACATTGTATATGCAACAAAATTTTTATAATTTACATTTAATATTTTAATTTTAAAATCATAAATTAATTACATTTAAATGCTAAGATTTGTATTATTTAATTTAATTTGAACAGATTCTGTTTTTTATTTGTACTTATATACTAAAATAATTTAATATAAAAATAATACAAATTTAATATTGTTATTATATGTGCTGAATTTGTTGTTTTGTTATTTTATATCAATGGTGAACAAATTGGGACTTGCGAGTCACATGTGGCTCTTTGGTACCTTCAATGTGGTTCCATACCATGAAAGTCCATAGTTAATATGGAGCAAATACTTACTTAATTAAAAAATATATATTTGCAATTTTTTTTATTTATTATAAAAAAAATAGTATGCATCTCTATGAAATAAATGCATGTAAAATATATAATAAACAATTTTTGAAACCATTATTAAGATTACCCAAAAAACCTGATTGTGGCTCTCAACTATTTGAGGTTCTCCTAAATGGTTCATAGTGGCATGAAGCTTGGCCACTGCTGTTCTATATTTAGAAAGATAGATATTTCTAATCCTGCTATTCTAAAAAATAATTTTATTTGTTCTCTGTATTAAATTCAATTATTCAAAAAGTTGCAATGCATTTCTCAGAAAACTCTACAAGTATTGATAAAGATAATTTCAAAACAGCTCAATTACAATATTTTGCCACAAAATATGGATTTATTACTTTTATCATATCTAATATTACTCATAAATTTAAAGTTTTATTATGTTCTAGTGGATGTTTAGTTTTTCTAAACCAATACTTATAAGATTAAATAATTTATTATTTTATGAATTTAACATTTAACAATTTAAACTATTTAGAAAAAAGTATAAATCTTTTTACTTGTAAATATTATGTTTGCAGTAGAACTTTTGCACATTCAAATAATTTATATTTTATAATTGAAAAATGATAATTAATTATGTTTAAGTTCATTATTTATTTCAAATTTTGGCTCCCTTCAGATAAAATAGATATCAAAAATATATTTTGATATACATTTTACATAATAGGATACATAAATGAAATAAATGAAAGCATAATAAAAGCATAATTAGTATTTTAAAATACTGTTTAAAATATTAATTGTACTTTATATCACAAATTCTCTGAAATTAAGTTGTCATTTCTTAAATAGCTGATGTAGTTATTTCATTGAATATTTAAATTTCTTTCTGTATTAAGACTTTCAAGATATAGAAGTATTTCATGGATGAAACCAGACATAAAATGGAAATAATATTAAGAACTTTATTAGATCATTATTTATAGATCATTTTATAAATTTTCCCATATATACTCAAAAAATTTGGAATTTAATTTGTGTAGTATACTAACTGTGTTTTATATTCTGAAAACACAGTTCTTAGTATACTACACAAGTAATTAAGTATATATTATACATAAAAGTTTTGTTTTATGTATAATATATACTTAATTATGAATAGTTTCCAACACCAGAAAAAGTAAAATTCTCATTAAATAAGAATAAATTAAGTTAATCAATAAATTAAAAAAAAATCAGTTACAGATTTAATGTTTAAAAAATAATTTTATTGACAATTATAGTAATGCAGAAGAATTGCATTTGCATAATTTTTAATTAGAATTTGATTTGAAATTTTAAATAGTTATTAAAAA
Source organism: Androctonus mauritanicus (assembly GCA_011317285.2). Lineage (NCBI taxonomy): Eukaryota > Metazoa > Arthropoda > Arachnida > Scorpiones > Buthidae > Androctonus > Androctonus mauritanicus. Next base: position 8,904 of record WUQG02367012.1, on the reverse strand, counting down.
TATATATATAAATTATATAGACACTTATTTCTATAAAATATGTTACAGAAATTTTAACAGTACATAGTTGCACTCTTAATTTCATTAAAACTTTTTGTTGAGTTAAAAATATAAAATTTAAGAGATTATACTTAAAAGATTTTTTAACAAAATAATATAAAATTTTATATTCAAAAAGAGAATGCATATTTAGATTGTTTAATAACTTTTTTATTAGATAAAAAAAATAAGAATTAATTCTATATAATAATGCTAAAAATAAATTTTTTGAAATTACTAAATAAATTTTAACATTGCATAAATCTCAAAAATGAAACTAATTCAAAGAAAATTTAAAAATATATCTATCAAAATTTATAAAAGTAAATATTTTCATATACAAATTAATTATGATTTCAATGAAAACTGAAATGAAATTGTGTACAAATTGGAAGTGTTTATATATAAACAAAAATTTCAATAGATTGTTTTTCGATTAGGAAAACATCTTCAATCATTCATTAGATATTGTATAAATTTTCTAACTTTATCAACTGCATATGAAAATTTGTTTATTAGGATATGTATTCTCATATGAATTAGTTAAGATTATTTTAAGTAAGAAATTTAATAGAATAATAAATTTTTTAATAAAAATTGCTTTTGAGTTTTCTTTCATATGCATTGTACATTTATAATTCAACTATCAAATTCATTTTATTTTTTCTTTAATTTCTAATTTTAACTAATATTCAACTAAATTTAGATTGTTCAATTGAAAAGATTGATAAAATTAGAAGATAAGATAATTAGAGGAGAAAAAGCACTTCTAAGCAGGAGTATATACATACATAAGGTTTTTATTAACACAAACGTTTTCGACGTAAACACGTCATCTTCAGGTGTACATAACAAAATAGAATAAAATAAACTCCTGCTTAGAAGTGCTTTTTCTCCTCTAGTTATTGATAATTATAAAGCAGTTTTTCGTTTAACTATTATAGATAAAAAAGTTGATTTGATGAAAAATTATTTGAATTACAAAATTCTAAATTAGTTATTTATAATTAAACTATCAAATATAAAGGAATCCAGTTTAGGAGCATATATTATATTATTTAGAAAAGATGTATAATTGATTCTTAGGATGAATTCATCTTGAAAATCAATTCGATTCTCAGTAATACTATCTTTAAAAATAAGTTCAATAATAGGAAGAATATTGAATGAATTTGACCTTCTCTCCAACAGATATGAAATTAAATTATATTTATATATAAAATTAAATGTATAGTGTAATGTGATATAATATATTTAATATTTAAAGAAATAATTTTTACAATACCATCTTACTATCCAATATATATAAGAAGATTTTAAGTAAATTATTATATTCAGTGTTGATTATGTTTGATTTCTTTAATGATATACAAAATATATATACAGAAATTTTGAAATCACAAAAAAAATGAAATATATTACCAAATTATTCCATCAAATAAATGCTTCTTTTACAAGATGAAATTGTTAAAATTGCATTTGATATGTATATACATAAATTATATATGTCAGTATATATAATTTGTGCATCTTTTAATATTATATATTTTATTTTATCTAAAAGATCTTCTTAGATTTTATATATATCTTTTTGGATAACAGCTGAAATCATAAATGTAATAATCTTTTTTAATGTCATTAAAAGCAATATACTGATATGCCTGATATGTATAATATCATTTAATATTCCATAGAGAATTTATACGGTTTTATTTTTTTTAATGATACTTAGTAATGAAACTGCAAACTTTAACAGTGAAAAATATGCAATTAATTTGTAGGGAAGTTCAAATAACTACAGTATTGTAGTTAACAATATAGTCATAAAATAAATAAAATCAAACAGCTCTCATAACAGATTATGATAACTTTGATTTTTAAATGATTTTTAGATTCATATATGAATTTATTCAAATTGTATGCTGATATATTTGATGATATAAAAATTTTGCAAAATTTGGCAACCAATTAATTTTTATATTTATTTAAATTTTCATTGATTTTTTATTGTACATGTATATCTTGAATGTAAATAATTTAATAGTTACTATGCAATAAACTATCATGATTAATTCTTTTGATAAAATTTGACATTATTGAAAAGCTGCTATAACAATGATATCCAAACATACAAAAAATGAAACTTAGTTCTTCTATCACTGACAAAACAATTTGATGAGTATTCACTTCTCATTGATTGAAAACAAATGGAAAAATTTCTATATAATAGAGATTTATCCATTTGTTTAATATACAGATACAGTAAGTTTCTTTGCCATAAAAATTTTAATTGTAATCATATATTCATGATCAGCTGCTTAAAATAATTGTTGAAATGTAGAGATATGTTCTAAATAAGGTCAAATATACTTTGATTTCTAATAAGTCTTCAAAGAATACTTTTAATGTTTCATTAATGTTACTATAATGTAAAACAATGCTTTCAAACATAATATAGTGGACTCACATTTTTATGAACTTCTAATTTACAAAAACTATATGTTTTTACGAACTACCGGTATTTAGTTGGCCCTGAAAAGTCCCTAATGTTAATCAATGCCATTCCCATTTATGAATTTTCAAGTTTATGAAATTTTTTGGGAGTCCATTTGAGTTCATAAAATCAAGATTCCACTATACTGCATTCCATAAAATATTACAGTATTTTGTAAAAATTCTATAGATAAACAGAATTCATACATATTATAAACTTTATAAATTTATTAACAATAAAATATTAAATATTTTTAACTGAACACTAAAAAAAAAAAAATAATAAATTTGTCAACAATAATCAAAACATTAATTTTATTTATCAATAAAGTGCTATACATTGTTATTTCACTTTGCTGTTTTATCATAATCATTTTATTTTTAACTAGTGTGGTATGAAATTCAATCACAATATATTAAAAATGTGTCATTTGTATTTATAATGTAATCATTCTTTTCAAAAAATTATAAATTAATACAAAATTAAACAAAAATTATAATTTACTGTATTTGAAAATATAATTACATTATTTAATATAATAACAAACTTGAATTTTTTTGAAATACAGGTAGTCCTCAACTTATGTTAGCATTTGAATCCTACTCTCAAAAACTGGAGTAGCTGTAAGTCAGAAATGCCCAAATTTTGTAATTGGTCAATTGTATTAACCAATCACAGAATTTGGGCATTTCTGAATTTATTCACATTGAATTTATTGATGATATCACCTTTATAAATACAAGTGGTCATAAGTCAAGGTGATCATAACATAAGGTCTATCTGTACTGTTATTATATTGACTTTTAAGTAAACTTTTTAATTTATTATATTTCTAGATTTAAAAATTTTTCAATATATGATTACATTTTTATAAATTATTTTAAGCAATATAAACTTGTATTTCTTCAAATAATCTATAAAAATAAAATCTTATAAATGGAGATTATAAATAGAAAATAACACTGCTGTTTTTCCCTATATTTACAAATATTTAAAATATGACATACTGAAAATATCAAATATAATAATATTTCAATAGATTTTTAATATAGTACTTATTTCATGGAATTGCTACCATCTGAATGTAAGTTTTTGAATTAAGTTTTCAAATAAATAATTATACATGAAAACTTGAAAAATAAGATTGCTGCTTTTCAAGCAGTGAATCTTGAAAGTTTAAGATTTGTATCAATATGAGTTTGTTTTTTCCCAATACTTAAAGAATCTTTTATTTTGAATTAACTACATAAAGATCTTAAATTATGGGGTAAAAAAAAATTGATCACAATGTTTTTAGAATAAAAAAAAAATCAATAGAATTTGCATTTAAAAAATTTTTAATAAAGCAACTATTGTATTTGTATCATCATTGATTTTTTTACTATATTATATTATTAAAAATTTTTCTTTTCAAATCATATAAATTCCATGAAACTACAAGCATTTAAAAATTAAACAATTTTTTTTGAAATCATGAAAACTTGTGGCTAATATTTCACCAATCTTTTTATGTTTAGTTTTCAAAGTGTTAAAATTAAAATATTCTTAATAATAATTAGATAATTAGATTCACTTTCCAATATTGAAATATTTAAATTAATTAAGTGATTTACTATGATCCCTTTTAAATTAAAAAAATAGGTTATTGATATAAAAGTTTTGTTTATTAATGAAATAAATAATTCATTATGATTAAATATCCTTATCTAATGCAGCAGTATCTCTTATTCATCTCAACCCCTTCATCTCATAAAATAATTTATGGATATATTCATGAAGGAGTTGCTTCCAAAAGCATAGACTAATTTTCATTATTGATATGCATTTCCTGAAAGGATTTCATGATCTCTTAGAGATGTATCCATACTTTGGAAAAAGTTGATCTAAGGAGTAGTTTATTATTTTTATAATCCAAAGATTTATGAAACTTCAAGCTTTCATATTCATTTTTCCTGTTTATCTGCCTTAATCAATGAAATTAAAAATAAATTGAATGAAATCAAATTTCATTTTTGAGGTAAATTAATACAGAAGAAAATCATATAATTAAATTTTAAATATTTTAAAATAACAAAATTTTACAAAAAGACGATAATTATAAAACTAATGATTTTATGTAAACCTGATTGTAAACATTGGTCCAAAATGAACTTTTGACATTTTCTATCTATGAGTTGAATGTGAAATGATAAAAAAAAATATTAAAAATATCCCATTAGCAAAAGTCAGAATTAGATTTTTTCCCCCTACTGTAACTTTTTCTACTAAAATAATTTTACATTTTTCTCCTTTTGTTATCAATACAATTTAATAGATTTTTTCAAGGAATATAGTAATACTTCATCAGTTGCAAAGATTACAGTCCAGAAAGATCATGGCTGACAACCTTGATCTTGCCAGATCAAGATTCTATAAAAAGTAGCAGGATAGTGAAAAAATAATAAAAATAAGGGTCTTGCATACTTTTCGATTGACTGCATTCTCACTTTAAAAACTATAACTAAGTAACAGCACTTCTTGCAGTTGTGAAAATTTTTAAAAAACTATACTTTTATTCATTAGCTAAAATTTCCAGTACAATCATGCTATCATCATGCTACACACATTTGAAAATAAGAATTTCAAACACCAAACAGCTTACAGTTCCATTCATAATAGATCCTTACTATTGTTACTAATCAATATTAAAACACAGTGAAATAAAATAAATTATGGTACTAAAATAAATAAACACAAAAATACTATATGCCACTATAAGCATATAGCTCATATGCATATAACTCTGAGGTTTATATCTAAGACCTCTTAATATGGCACATTTAATCACTTTATATTTCATGAGCCCCTTTACTATTGATGTAGTCTACTTCAATGTAATAGTAACAATCTATTATGAATGGAACTGTAAGCTGTTAGGTGTTTGAAATTCTTATTTTCAAATGCATGTAGCCCGATGATGGTATGACTATACTGAAAACGTTAGCTAACGAATAAAAGTATGGTTTTTTAAAAATTTTCACAACTGCAAGAAGTGCTGTTACTTAGTTATAGTTTAATAAGAGTTATTTTTGTTTTCTAAATTATAACCATAAGGCCTATAAATAACTAGAATTTTTTGATGTTCTGAACACAATATTTACCTTATAGTAATTCATTTCAATTCTATAATTTCTATTTCACATAATAATTATTCCATTGATGCTAAACTCATTCTCCATATGTAAGATTTTCAAGCACATATTTTTTTCTTTCAGTGTTATAATTTTTTTTTGCTATGCTCATATGCAGTAAAACTTCAATCTAACGTTTTCCAAGGGGACGGCGAAAAAAAAAACGTTAGGTTGAGGAAAACTTTAGATCGGGAAACGGCAAAATAAAAATGACATACATATATAGGTAACGCGGACCTGCAAAATTTTGCAATGTGAAGATACTACTAGTGAAATTTACAACTAAAAAAGTAGAAAATATGCGGATTATTGGCTGTAAGCCATATGCATTGCGACAATTGGCGTTAATGTCGTACCGATATGTATATTTCCCTTGGGAAACTTATGATAATGTGTGAGAGGACGGGACGTAATAATAATTCTGTCAAACGTTACATCGAAAATTATTTACATGAGTTTGGTGATATAGTGACCAGAAAATTTAAACGTTAGACAGAGGATAACGTTAGATTAAAACATTTTAATGTTATTTTCCCCTATTTTTTGCAGAACCGGAGAAAAAGAATGTTAGATCGAGGAAAACGTTAAATCGACGAACGTTAGATCGAAGTTTTACTGTATACATTTGTAATATGTTTTGAACATTTAAACATAATAAAAAATAAAATAAATGTTCATATAAGATGGTAATATTCAAAGAATTATATAAACAAATCCAAAATATGAATGTGAAAAATAAAAATACAAAATTGTATAAAATAAATTGATGAAATAAGCATTTAGCAATATAATTCTAATTATTTAGCACCATTAACTCCATTATAGTTTAAAGAAAGAAGAGCAATACTTACTGAATTCTTTTTTAAGAGAAATGAATTGAACTATGCATATGCAAAAAGATTGCATAATTTAAACTTTTTATATATAATCATAAATTTATCTATTGTTTCAAAATTTCTTTGGCAAATATACAGGTATTATAGATCTCCTTTGTACATAATGTTACTAAAAATAAAATAGTTGTACATTTAACAGGTAGGTTGATATGTCAATAGCATGTCTATAAATCATCTTGATGCTTTAATTATTTGAATGGTGTTAGCTATCATGAAATATAATTAAACTATCATGATATATAGTAATTATATTATTTGATATCTATTTGTAATTAATTATACTATTATGAGGGCAATTTGAATTATACCCCATCTGATTATATATGTTATTGCTATATCTAAAATTTTTTCTGCATTATAATTTCATTATTATGATAGGCATGTGAAATACCAAATGTATCTGTCAAAAATAGGTTTAAATATTTGTAACAAATATTTAAACCTATATTTAAGTAATCCCAGTATATTTTTTGAAATGGATAAAATTGAACATTGTGCATAATAATTTTTTTGGTTAAAAAAAAGTTTAATACCAAAACAAATTTTTAATGAGATGATATATATTAAGTGATAGTGCATTTTCAGTTACAACTATAAGAATAGATGCTGCAGAATTTAAACATGGTTGTATATGCTTGGAAGATGACCCCTGCAATAGTTGCCCAAAAGTACTGTGACACCAGAAATCATCAATAAAGTTCAAGAGATTGTTTTGGAAGATTGCTAATTAAAATGCCTGCAATTAAAGCTCTGACATCTAAGATAAATGAATATTTAATATTCTAACTGAAGAACTAGGTATGAAAAAGCTATCTACAAGAAAGCTGCCATGCTAGCTAACAATTGATCAAAAACACATTCAAATATAAATTTCTCAAGTATTTTGATCATTTTAAAATGAATACAACTAATTTTGTAATCACAGATGAAACTTTGATTCATCAGTATGCATCAGAAACAAAACAAGTAGTCAAACCAATGGAAACATAGTGATTCTCTGCCACAAAGACTGTCAGTTTTTGTCTTCAAAAGAGGTTATAGCTTCAATTTTTTGGAATGCTAAGAGAATATTGCTGATTGATTATATTCTAAAGATCAAGCAATAATGGAGCAATACTATGCTATCATTTAGACTAATTGAATAAGTAAATTTGTGAAAAAAGAATGGATTTATAAAAGAAAAAAAAATATTTTTCATTGAGATAAGGCACATGTCTATACAAGTATCATTTCTATGCAAAAACCACTGAATTGAAGTAACATTTGCTACGTCATCCACTTTATTTGCTTGATTTAACTCCATCTGACTCTTCTCTATGTTCAAACCTGAAAAATTCCTTGATGGCAGGCAAATTTTCTCAAATGATAATCTGAAAGTGGTAGAAAACAGGTATTTTGAGGACCTTGAGGAATTCTTGACTTCTGGGATGGAAGATAAATACTATAGCATTGTTGAGCAAAATTTGTTAAAGTTCAAGGAGATTATATGGAAAAATAAATGCAATAAATTTTGCAACTTAGGCAGTTTCGAATTCCTTAATTTCAGAGACACATGGATGTGCATGTCTCTTTGTGTTGAATTTCCATTAAAAGTGAATAAAAGTTTATTTTTTATTCACTTTTAATGAAAATTAAAAAATATCACATTTGACCTTATATTTTCAAAAATATTGCATTTGGCCTTAAATTTTCTTATAAAGAAAATTCTTAAATTTTTTTTTAAAGTTTTGATATATATTGTATGCATGCATTTTTATCATTGAATATATTTGTATATATCAAATTTAACCATTGTTATATTTACCTGATTTTTGATTTATGCAAAAGTTAGATGAATTAATCATGAGAAGGTGAATTATCTTGTTTCAAAAAGAAAAATATTATTTTTCATTACCAGTTCAGATTTTTCAAATTGTACTCATATATAATTACTATCATACTTTGATGCATACATATGATTTATATCATAATATTTATTATAGAATACAATAACTTTATTATTGATGATCAGTTATAGCAGTTTTAAAAATCATTACAGTATGTTATAAGTTTGCTAAAAAATGGCTGTCCTTATATTTAAAATTGGAAAATTTTATTATATTTATAATCAGGCCTGTTTATAATATATAAATACAGTAAAACCTCGATTTTATGGACCTTGATTCTACAGACTTCGGATTTTACAGACACCATCCCAAAAAATAAAATAAATAATATTAATACAATATTTGCATAAACTGTCTACAGTATTGAGATCTGCCAAGCTTCGATATGACCTCTACCGGATTTTTTTAGAACTATTGAA
>WUQG02366901.1:0-18167 GCA_011317285.2 Androctonus mauritanicus | reverse complement strand
GAGGCAATACAAAATTTTTCTTCAGAGTTTGTTGTTTCATTTCAACTGTCCCTTTTTTTTTCCTTCGCTTTTTTTTTTTTCTCCTTTAACTCATACCGTAGTCAATGCATAATATATTTAAAATATTAAGCAAAGCTGAAATACGAAAACGAGAAAATATATATTTGAAAAGAAGAAATTTCCATTTGCACGCCACATTAAAGTTTCTGAAAGGACATTACTCCCTCCTTAATGTCTGCAGATACTTCACCACTACGAGTTAATGGCAACTACTTCAAATGTAAATTTTTGATGTATCTACTATTGTCTTATTTTTACTTTTGTAAGATGTGGTTAATAATAGTTGGCAAGCAAATGATCGCTTATCTGATGGTATCGAGTTGTAATTGCATTTGTTTTCTTACCAACGTTAATATTTTGCTTTTTCCTCGTATCTAGTTAAAGTTAAGAAATTTCGACTTTATATAAGTTGAATGCCTGAATTATTCCTATACCTTTCTTAATTTTTCTATCGGGAGGTATTTTCTAATATCCACATCACGATCTATCTTCTAAATCGTTCTTATCCATCTTTACTTTTATAACCCTTTAAATATTTGAGAAAATGCTAGGAAAATAATAAATGCGCTTTCTATTTTATGATTTTTCAGTATGGTTAAGAATCTTATGACAGAAATTTTGTATAAAATATAGGCCTATATTCATTTCAACCTTTCCTAATATTACTATATCCTGTTTCTTTCCTCTTATCTCTTCTTTAACTCCGTTCATTTTATACGCCATCAGATAAATATAAGTCATGTATATAAAATCTTATTGATTAAAATAAATTAAAATTTCATATAATATCGACTTTCTGAAAAAAATTTTGATGAAACTCTAACAACTATCCAAAATTTCTTCGTGTTTTTTGATTATTTTATGAGTCAAAAATAGATCCGAATCTAATGCATTATAGATATGAGGATGTAACACGAAATATATGTGTTCATTTTTTTTAAGTAATAATTTCACGAAATTAGAAAAATATATGTAATTTTAGAGGCAGTTGAAGTTTAAGTAAAAAAAAAAAAATAGGAAAACTTTTCAACTTTTCGATTTAAAAAAGAAAAACGGAAGAAGTAAAGCGTAGAGACGGAAATAGAACAAAATTAAGAGAATGATTTATCGATCAGAAAATGTCTTATTTTCTAGCTTGATTTCTTCGTATTATTTCAAGTAAATAAGTGTAGAGGAAGTTATCTCTACTGCACTGTTTGCTTAAGATTTTCTCCAAAGAGGTAAATCTATTCTTGTGGGTTGCGGTGTAGAAGGACCTCACCACATGGCACGGCATGTTAGACTTTATGTGGCTATAAATTTATTGTACCAATCGATTTTCATCCGTCCGGATCACTGAAAAGTTTTAAGTTCGTCCTTTATGCCAAGAAAAAGAAAAAAAAAAAGAAACAAGAAGTTGAAAGAAGAAAATCTGCACCGGAAATTAATTTCTTCCGTATATCTGAAATCTCTTAAATAGTAGAAATATCTCTTTTCGTGCCAGTATCTTTTGCATGTAATACTTCTTTAAAAACCAATTTCAATACGCTCGAGAGATGTTACTTAAAGTAGTAAAGGAGAAAATGTATTTTTACTCTACAAAGCAAACGGGATTTCGATATACTGTACATACTATAGATATATATATAAAAGTAGAAAAATTCTTTTTTTTTTTTTTCCTTATTGATTTTGTTTAGTAGAAATCTTTGGTTCGGAGTGCTGGCAAAGGAAAATGGCACTACCTCGAATTTGTGAAGTTTACGAGTGTGTTGTATAGATTGAAGTTTTTATTTGAAAGAGGAAAGGAATGAAGCGGAAGATGATTCCGATCGGTACCTTTTGTCGCTCTTTAGTATAGAAAAACGTATTAGTTAAGTAGAAAATTGTGGAATTCTTTTAAGAAAGATGAAGAAGAATCTTAAAGGATGAAAGCGAAAGCTTTTAAAAGTGAAAATAACTTCGAAAGAACGAAGGAAAGAAGAAATTTTGAAAGTCAAGAATGAGACAAAGAGACTCGAAAACGAAGATATATCTGGATAAATGTTAGGAATGTGCCATCGTATATCTAAAAGATAAAAGGATATCGAAATTTGAGAAGAAAAAAATAGTTAATTTGAAACACCATAACTATTTTAACTAGTGTAGAAGTTTTTACGCTTATAAGCTAAAGAATTTTAACATTACGAAGGATTTAGATTAAGATTTTTGAACAAAAGAAAACTCGATGGTCACTAAAACTATATACAGAAATTCAAAAATATTTCGGAACATATTATTGCCAACAAACTAATTAAAATTTAATCAGAATATTTATAGCAGAATGACTAACTTAAATTTTATCAATTTATTCTATACAGGTTTAGTAACACTGAAGGTAAGACGAGCAAGTTCAAGAAACTAGCCTTCAGTTATAAATTACAAGCGAGTATAGGTAACAACCAATAAATAAGTCTCAGAATCAGTCAGTCGATAAGATGAGAGTGAACAAACACACACTTTTTCAATTTACTGCTATTAAATTATATGTATTTTTCTTTACCGTCGCTTGATCAAAGCTAGATAAACAGGAAAGAACTCGACTCGCTTAGTTTTCTGCGATAAAAATGAAGCGTTTGTAAATTAACAGCGATGAATCGCTACGACTTGTTTGAACTGACAATAACGTCGGTAAAACTGTGCTTTTATCAATCCAAACATTTTTGCTCTTGGGATATCTAGTGTAACAAAGTATTAATTATCGATAATGATTAATGCAGAAGTTTCCAAGAGTCGTTTTAATAAGAATAACCGAAAGGGCAAAAATGGTTTGCAATCTGACAATTTGATTTTGGTTCGTATTTTACCTTTTACTATCGATTATTTTTATAACCGATTGACATTCTCTCTCGATAATTTTGATAATCAGAAGTAGAAGACAAAAGAACTTCGATATAAGCAACATTTTTATCCATATCTGCAAAATATTCTCATTTCCAACTTGGTATTTACTAAACTGATATACCGAACGTTTCGAATCTATACAGTTTAAGATTATAGGCCAACAGTATGGTAAAAAGTTAAAAAAGTAGGTAAAATAGGTAAAATTTCGTTAAAAAGTTTTTAATTATGATATTTTATTAAATATTTTATAACCATTTTTAAACTGGACAATGCAGAAAGTGTTATATAAGTGTTACAAAAAATGAAACACTTAAACAGCAGTTTAAATTATCTGATTATAAATAATTATACGTTAAATCACGAATATTTGGGTCATATTTACCACATAAATCTTTTTTAGAAATAATGTAATGTAGACTTTATTGCAGCTTATTTAACGCGAGCACGCAAGTAAAAGGTTACGTTTAGAGAGAGAAACGAATGGTAGAAATATCATTTCTACGAAATTTTCAAACATTAATTCCAAGCAATTATTTCGAAATGTTATAATAAAGCGATATAATATAGATTTTTCTTCTTTTTTTCTAACTATCAAAGTTTAAGAAACAATTCTCTTAATGACTCATATCGCCGAATTAAAAAAATAAAAATAGTTATTGTCTTATAACCAGTTTTTAAAATTTCAAAACTGGAGAAGGATCTTATAAATGCGTAATCGTTCCGTAAAAAGTGGTCTGAAATAATGAGAAGTAATTAAGGTTTACCTATGAGGTAGTCTTCTTTAGCCAAAGGAGGAAAAAAACAAAAAAAAGAAACGCTAATGGTGCATCATTTCTGGTTCCGAGATCGTTATCTGATTCTAAGAAAAGGGTGTCATGTTAAGGATATGAAGAAACTAACACCTGATAAGGCAAAAAAAAAAAAAAAAACAGTTTAAATTAAAAGGTCAAGAAACAAAACGCTGAAGAACCTTTGTGAATCTGGCAAACAAAATCGGAAACGTGTTGAAATCTCTTTAGATAAAAGAAAAAAGTTAAACGAGATGTCAGAAAGAAAATAATGTCGAAAGGGGAGAAAGATAGTGGGAATAGTTTTAAATGCGTTATGTGGAAAGAAAAAAAGAAAACTTTACAAAAAGATATAGCATAGAAAATCCAATACTTATTATGTAGAAACTGAGTTGCATTTAGACTTCTTTATCTGGGAAATGTAAACATGTTAAAAATGGCATTATGCTCCTAAATATGCTCGAAAGAAGCCGTGACATGTAATTTAAAAGAGTGTCTACCGAAGGAAATTACAAACATCACAGTTTAATCTCCCAGAAGATAATTTGTAAAACAAATACCGACTTTCGGTTTGATTTTTATGGAAAAAAAATAGAATTTAAAGGCCATTTTTTTATATATAAATTCGTTTTATAGCTTAAAAAACTGCAAAATTTATTGATATTTTATGCTGGCGGAATTTAATGTTTCCTTTTCTTAAAAGATAATACTTTTATTTTATATGCAGTAATATAATGCCTTAAATCCTGTATACTACTATGGGTTTGATGTTTTATTACTAGTATTTAAAGAAGAGTGTGTTTTTATTTTATTACCATAATCCAGTAGAGAGTTTATTAAACTAATAATAAACCAATGGAATCTATTTTATTGGGTTTTATGGGAATAACTGTATGGTGGTAACTAGTTAACTATGGTTAGGATTAAAATAACGAAATTCTGTTGGTAAACAGAAATTATTATGTAAAAAATGCAAATATGTTATTAAAGTCTAAAATGAACAAAAAAAAATGCGTATGATGACATAGAAAACGAGTTACTATAAGCAAAACTTGTTATGGTTTCACAGCTATGATAGTATCGATTATGAAAGATTCACAAACAAACATACGTTAAGAGAATTTTAATCAGAATATAAATTATATGCAATGCTGACGTGTCACACCTTTAATGCTGTACTGCTCGGTGCATGTTTGTCATCAAGGATGCAGACAAACCGGCAACTAAATATTCAAACAATTGTGACAAGATCATTTGTCAGTGTTTCACTCTCAGACATAAAATTAAGCTGGTGAATTCCTTCTTATAATTTCTTTCTTAACACTCCCGATCTAAAAGAAGAAAAGGAAAAGAAAAAAGAAAAAAATAAAGTGAAGGGTAGGACTGAAGGTAACTTGGTATAAATGATCTTTTTAGCAAATCGGTGTCATTGTTCGATAATATATGCGATAAATGAATACTTCTTCTCCTAGTCTTCTTCATTCGTCAATGTCAGAGAACTTGGAAAGAATTAAATGAGAAGTTTTCGGATTTTAAATGAAGTTCTGTAAACATGGCAAAGTATTCTTGTATAACGGCGAAAATATCTCAACTAATTCTTAGAATGGAAATATTCTTGTTACAGAAACACATTCTAGTAAGTAAGTTCGTTTTTAATTCTTCGCACGTGTGCCATTTTCACTTTAGTTTTTCGTGTGAATCCACAATTTTCGGTTTTTGCCTCATGCCACGTTACCTTTCATGCTTTTTTTTTAGCATGCTACCCATAGATTTACTTTCGTGATCGGAAAAAAAAGCTTTTGAATTATTACCATGTAAATTTCTATATTTTAATATTTTCTTTGTAAAGTCGTCATATTTGACTTCATTGAACACGAATCACAGATTTTTATCTCAGTTAAGGTGAAACCAAAACTGTACAATTCATTCATATTACTAAATTTATTTCTTATAAAAATTTGCGTGTTAAAATGTGAATTTATTGCGATTTTTTATTATTTTCGTTTTGTTTTGTAAATTCCGAGACGTTTTAAAATATTGTCTAAAATTCATATGGTAAGACATTCTCTCGATTTATTGTTATAAGTTTTCTAATTATGCTTTCCGTACACAACCGAAAGAGCGAGATGGTCGATAGCAATAACGTTCCTTCCGACAATAAAAAAATATTTGCAAGTATTAAATATTGCTTTTAATAAACTGTTTCTAATATCTAGCCTCAGAAGACAAAATGGCGAAATTTTATGAGACTGACTAGCATAAATGACGTCACGACTTTACTTGTTATTAGAGGAGAATCAAGTTGTCAACTGAATGAAAATCCATGAGTGGTTGTAGAACATCCAGTTCAGACATCCGTCTATGTCTAGACTGAAAGGTAATGAGTTTTTAAGTGGACACTTCACCTTTGCTGGTTGAGTGAATCGCTGCTTCGTCACTAGCTTTTGCACAATCTTTTAATTACCTCTTCTTTCTTTTTTTATGACTTTCCAACGCGTGTCGTCAAATTGGTGAGTCTGTGTGATGCTTGATTGCTAATCTACTAGTATGCCGAAAGATAATAACAAAAGAATTAGAATCTGATGAAAAAAGTTTGTCAAGCGAAAATTATCGAGTTGCATAATTTTTCCTCTTTGCAGTTTCATGTAAAATCTTTGCCGCAATTTACACTAAAAGTAAATTCTTAACTGACTTTTTTTCCCTCCGTTCTTGTTCCGAGTTGGAAAATATCATTTGTTCTGTCACGGGGATGTATGTCAGTTGTAGAATTAATAATAGCAACAGCGACCACGTGAATACAATACTTAATCGTGTATCTACATGATAGAGTTTTATATTTTACGGATTTATGTTTAACACATGCTCATAAAGAACAGCTTCTTTACTTATTGATTCGTATCTATGGTCTACAGCTTTAAAAAAATGTTATCGCGTGAAGTAACAAAGTGGTGACTCATGCAATTTATGCAGTCGCGCAGAGTTCAAAAAAATGCATACCAATGTTTTGCTTCACTTACCATCTGATAAAAATGATACCGCAATTAAAAAAATTATTTCTTCTTGGCCTAATGGTCTTGTCCTTTAAAAATTTCTGGTTTCTTGACCTTTTAATCAAATACCAAAGATGTTAATCGAACACCAAAAATTTACCACGAAAACGGATCACGCGACAATAGCACTATCGTTCGATCACGTGAAAAATTGCATTAAGTTTATCAGACAGAGACATAAAACATGGCAAGTACTTCCTTCAGATCAAATCTATAAATATCCTCCATAAAAATACGGTTCGGTCTAATAAAGCGATAGATCATCCTAAATAGGATAAAACAATCTCAGAAGGGATGTTTATCATGTACATTTGTACTTTTTTCCCCGAAGCGATAGATTATGTTTACTGAAGAGTGAAAGATTCTATCATTAATAACACGGTTGTTATCGGGTTGTGAAAGATTTTCTTTGTTTACACGAGAAATTCTTGATGTAATTTCTTAATGTATGAATGTAAATTAGTGCCTACGAAACTTTGCAAAAATATGTTTGAAGTAAATCTACCACATTACACAATTTATTTAAAAAATAAAAAAAAATATGCGAGAATAAATTTTTGGTATTCATATTCTGAAGAGGAAAGAGAAAATTTATTTTCTGCATATAAGTTATGTGGCATTTAAAATTAAAAACCTCACCAAAAAAAAATTACTTATTTGCATTTTTAAATGCTGTTAAGTTGAATTTAAATAGACTAATTCAAGATATATTTATTCCTTCGGGAATTTTTGGAAGTTCTGTTTGAGATCCTATTAAAATCTGTAACGCTAGGAATTTTTTCTGTCCTATTAAAATCTGTTCCTATTTAAATTGTGTTATGTTGTAGTTCTTTTGAAAACTGAAGTATGGGCATAGAGAAATGTTACGAAGAAAGTTTTAATAGGACTGCAAAATAAAAAAAAATACCGGACTGCATTAAATTTAAGAGAAAAAATAACTGAACTTTTATTATTTCCATAAGAAAAGCGAAGTAAAACAACAATACATTCTTCAGAAATGGAAAATCTGTAACAGCATACACACCGACCTAAATAGCCCCTAGAGAACAGGATACGCAATAATAATGTACCAAAACACAGCCAGAGGTATACTGGTAATTTGGGGCCCTCCAAATATGATGGATGAACAGGAGGTTGCACTATCAGAACTCGTTTTGCTTGTCTCTGTTGAATCCAACACATATTTGACTAAGTGCGGTTTGATAATCACAAATGAGAAGAGGAATTCGAGATCCAAGAGGTTACACAGATGATCAGATAGTTTTTAGTGATACTATTTAGTTAAGTGCAGGTTTGGGACCTCCTATATAAATCGCCCAGGACGTTCTTCGACCACCACACTGTTTTTTAATTCATTTATTATATGTTGCATTCGCTACTGTTTAATTAAGTCGGTACTGGAAAACGTGGAATCATGCGCAACTTGGGATAACTCCCTCAGTTTTTACGCTCTTAATAAATGTTTTACGCTCCCTTTAATTAAAATTATCTTTGGTATCATCTAGGTAGACCATGGTCTTCCCAAACCACCGAAGAACTGGAGGAGACTCGCCAATTAAAACGGACGTTTCGACTCATTTTTGAAGTCACCAATGAGAGGGACTGGCACTTAATAAAGACGAAACGTTATCACTAGAATAGCACTTTTTCTTTTGTTGCCATAGCAGTTAAGTGCCTACATGCATGTTGCTGTTGGTCCTACGTGATCGTGGTAAGTAATGCGATGGAAACAAAGCAATTAAGGGAAGCAGTAAGTAGATTGGTATAAAGGATTTAATTTCTGCGACTGATTTTATTCCTTTTTTTCTCCAAAAATCAACTGTAAATTATTGAGTAAAGAATCTTATTAAATTTCTTGCAATTCGCTTTACAAGAAAATTATAACCCGCATCGTCAATCCTACACAAATATTGTCTTAATTAAATCGGAAAATTTAGCGGAAGAATAATTATTTTAACAAGAACAATTTTTTTTTTTCTTGCTTCCTCCGAAGAACATTCGTTTACTCAAGAACAACTTTTAATTCTATGAGTAAATATATAACCGATTCTCCGCATTATCCATCAATAAATGAAAAACGAAAGATCGAAACTTCGGAAACTGCCTATCGATATCCTTAACTTACCTGCAAAACTTGATTAAAATTCGTTAAGCGGTTTCTTAGAATAAATTTTTTGAAACTTCGCTAAAAACTCATCAATAGTTATATATCAGAGTGATTATAATGCACGTTACACTGCCTTATTAATTATTAACACACAAAAAAAATATTTTTTTTTATGTTAAACAAGAAAAACAGTATGCAAAATTAGACAGGAAAAAAGCTGCGAAATTTCTTGGTATGGACTGATTAATGCCTCTTGTTTGGTCAATCGATTGTCTACTTAGTATCCACATCTAGCACCATTTTCTTTTTTTCTTTTTCTTTCTTTTCTTTGGGAGAAGTGTAGTTGCTGTTATCTTACTCTAGGTCCTGTTGCCACTGCCCTCTAGTGGCAAGGCCTGCGTTAGAGTAACTAGTAATAAACGTCAGAAAGATCCAATAAATCGCAGTTATATCGGATGATTGGGAGTTTCGCACTTTCTCACGTTCGCTAACAAGATAAGGTAAGATTTGTTTCGGTCTTACACTGGGGATATGAGACTTTTGTAGTTTGGAGATGTGAATTTATAGATATCTAAGTTACTGTTGGTTATATTGATGATTTAAGTGATATCATCCTAACCAATTTTTTATTTGTTTTCTTTTTTATATAGGAGGAGAGCTATCGATATAACAATGAATTTTTGAAATCCTGTTCGCTTGACGTAAAGAGAGAAGTAACTATTGAGAAGAATGAGGTAGATGATGATGCCTTCGGGTTGTTGCAACTAAAGTTGTTATTATGCCTTTTAGTTGGACGACTACTAACTTGGATTTTTCGACATTAAAACGCATTTTAATATCATGACGATAAATTACAGTCTCATGACGACAAATTATTCTGCCTATCGTCTAAATACAATATTTTTAACAATTACTGCGTACCAAGAATCTAAAAGTAGTCCTTCGCATGTCATATTCTTCCTCTAAATTTTGGATTGGCAGGAATCGAGTCATTTTAGTGTACTTAAACACATTCATCAAAATAATTTTTTAGGTATCCGGAATCTGGATTTGGTGACATAGATAAACGTAGCTAAAAGTCATATTTTAAGTTGACAGTTTGTCAGCTGAACTGTTTAAAATAATATAAATGAACTTTTTATCATGTACAGAATATGAAAAATATTTGTGTCATCTGTTACTGTTAACATTGAATTTTCATTTCAAGATGATATTTTTGAAACTTAATGGCACGAGTTAAGAATGTTTGGTGGCTTCTTTCCGCAAAAAAATTTCAATTATTCGACATTATTTTAAAGATATCTGATGCCTTTCATAACTGACCAGTACAAAAATATGAGACTTTGGCAGAGGGCAATCATGTGGCTTGTGTGGTCACGAACTTTACTCACGATGGGTCATACGCGTGTGGTCCATACATTTGTTTCCAGGACCCCCATGACGACTTTATTCCAGCTAGCTGAGGTCTTCTCTATCTCACGGTTGGCGGGTGACAAATTATTGAGGATCGTCTGCCACTGTCTTGCCACATAGCTCAATGTCCCTGCATCCAGTCTCCAGACACTTCTCTGTACGATATCCTAGAATAAATAAAGTATTTGTAGAAGTAAGAGCTTTCATTTTCTAACAATGTTTACACCTTTATCGGGAATTTAAATATATATAAACATTCTTCACGTGTTTGGAAAAATATCTCCAAAACAGATCTTCAAAGATGTTATATTTTGTATGTTTGCTAAGCAGAACAAACAGAAAATTAACTGCAAAGCGGCCCATTAAATTTAATCCAGTCTTGACCTATACTGCCACTTAGAGAAAGGATTAGTTGACAACAAAATAGTGGAATTAAATAGCAAATTAATCAACGAAACCTTTAGTTCGGTTTCGAGTTTCCTCTTTCATTATGAAACCAATCTATTTACTGTACCGTCTTTTGTTTTGCTACAGATAGATAATTTTTCTATCATCTTCGCCATCTTTCGGTATTTTTGTGAAGATTTTGTTCGAATTGTACTGGCAAAAACAAAGCGATGCTTTATTTTTCTGGGCTTCTATCGGTCACAGATTGCACCGGAGATGATTTATTAAATAATGTATGATTTCGGAGGATGATGGCTCATAAATTATCTCGTGTGCCATTTTTGGAAGTCATTTAAAATCGAATAAACAGCAACGTAAATGTTTTATGTATACAATGAATTATCGCTACAATGAAGAAGCTATTAAAGATGACAATGAATAAAAATTATTGAAATATCAATTCAGAGTTATTTGGAAATATTTTCAATCATATCTGTAGTTAGTTTCAGAAAATATAGTGAATTTACGAAATTAAATACCGTACTGCATTTAAAATCAAGAAAAAATAGGAAAAGAAATACTAAGATTGTTCAAAATATTCCGATCCTATTTGTGCTTTCTTTACTCTCCAGTAAGAACTCTTAAGTGCAGAGACTAGCATATTAAATGCTTTAAATTTAATATAAAATCTCAAAATTTAAGTCTAAAACTATGGTAAAAAAACGAAACTTATTTTCATTCTTTACATTTTCTGTTTTGCTGTTCTTCTTTATTAATTCTTGAAAGCTTTTAAATGCAAAACTTTCTAGTTTGCTCCGTTTTCTTGTTTCCACGTAGTAATGAAACAGGAAAACGGAGATCCCGAGAATTAAGATTGTCGGGAAGAAGGTTGAAACTAAAGATACTTTTATTCTTACTAGTAGTAATACTTTGATGGAAATAAGAACTTAGCATTCCCGAAAGAACTATTTGTTTAATACAGTGTACAGTATATCCTAAAAATAATATTCTCCAGCAACTGATTCATTTTAGAAAGGAAGAACTGATAAATCACGTAGTTTTGCATCGGTGGTATTGCTGGTGTTAGATTGCGTATTGCTACGAATGAATCGTTTCGATATATAATTATAAGAAATAGTGGCTTCTTTCATATATTGCATCTGGAAACAGTAGAATCCTTTAATACGGTAGCTCATTTGTCACTTTGATAATTATCTGTCACCAGAAGAGCTTTTTAAATTTTCTTTTGTTCTTTCTTTCTCCCGCCTTTGGAAAAATGAGTTTTTTATTGAATTACCTTCGGAATTTTTGTTCGTAATTGTATATAAATTAATAATGCACGGATTGAATTTTGACTCTAACTCTGTTAAAAGTTTATTTGATTATTTGCCGAGATGCAACATTAATATTCTTCGGTTGAGAGAAAGAAACGGAACTTTTAATGTTTTTTACTCTCCTATTGAACTTTCCATCCTCAATAGGAGTTTAGTGGAATTAAGCGTTTCTATCGCCTGGCCGAAACGCTGAATATGCCGAATTTTGTCGGACGCTGCTACTGGATTGGATAGAATGTCGAAAGAATGATTTAAAAAAAGCGATTTTTTTTTGGTCACTGCCTTAGAATGCTGGATGGAAACGATCATTTGACAAATTAAAAGTATGATGCACACTAAATAAATATATATGAACAATCAACAACGGGTCAATGATGCTACTTTCATGCTTACATTTAATTGTTTTCACTAGTAACAAAAAATAAAAAATTTCTGATAATATGCTCTACTTCAATTTTTCCAAATGTTGGATAAATGTTTTCCAAAATAGAAGGTTGAAAATTGTCGAGAAAAAAAAATCGATTTGTTGTTTGACGAAGTATAAATAATGTAGCTGAAACTTGATTCAATGTTGACTTATGAAAGAATAGAAGTATTTTTAGAAAAAAAAAAAGCACACAAAACGTTTATTAGTTCAATACTCAGTACGCTGTAAAATTGCGTATAAAGGTAAGTGGAGTAAATAGTAATAAATAACACCCAGAAGTAGAGAATAGAAGAAATAAATGGAAAATAAAATAAAAAAAAGTAGAAAAATCAACAAAGCTGTATTCGCAAAAATCAATCTGCAAATGAAGTGCAAAAGAAAATGCCACTGATATTATTAAGGACGGAAAAATAAAAGATCGCTATTTACATAAGAAAACACGGGAAAAAACAAACTTATTTGCATACATTATTTGAATTAAGTTTTATAAAAATTATTAAAATGATTATCGCGCTGGTTTTTGCTGAAACATGGAAACCAAACCGCTTATTATGCAGAAAAATGCAGCAAAATCGTTTTTAATGATAATTAGTTCTAAAGGTAGAAAAATTTTGTTAAATATTCCGCATCCGCATACCAATAAACTATATCATTGAATTATTTTTGTTACAGCATCGTATAGCTACTATAAGTATGGCCAACAATCCTTTCAAATTTGTTGTAGGAGGATGCTGGCAGAAAAGTGATCAAATTGCTTCTAGAGAATGCGGTTCCTGGGCGAAATTTCACCATTGCTCTGTGAGGATTACTATCAGTAATAAAATTAACCGTTGCAAAATTAAAAAGAAAAAAATCATCTTAAAAATAGCCTTTACAAGTTTTCTTGTCGTTGACACTAATTTGATAAAACTATAGATCCAATACCGAAATTCTCCAAGAAACAACGGAAAAAAGGTACAAATGATGCAGTTAGTGTCACTAAGAAGTAATTTATCAGCTGCAGCAACACTAAACAAAACAAAAAACTTGACGTTAATTGATTATAATAGGATAATAAAAACTATAACAGTAATAAAATTTGGACTTTATTTTATTTATATATTTGTTTATAGATTTTTACAATGAAACTAAAGAACAAAAAAAAAATTTGTGCAATTTTCTGATTGCATCTTTCGACTTTCGATTTATTCGGAATTATTATTTTGTCGATAGCGGTGCGATAATTTATTCCAACCATAATTCATATATTGCCAGAGTTTATCGTTGTTTATTATGACGCTCGCTGAATAATAACCTGATAAACTAACAACCTGTGCAGATTAATTATGTAAAAATTTTGGAATCATACTGTTTGATATCACTACTTTAATAACGCCGGATCTCTTAATAGTTTGCTGGAAAATTGCTTATTAAAATGCTAATGCTCTTAGTATTACAGTAATGCAGTTATAGCAGCATTAATTATGTTCTAATCAGTTGTCAACGTATTATAAAGATATAAATTAAGCGATTTATATTACAGCCTATCGATAAATTACTTCGCTGCTATATATCTATATTTCCTCATTAATTCGATGCCTAGGGGAACAAAAATAATCGACGGTATATAAATGATTAAAAGTATATAGACTTATTTATTTTATTATGAGTAGGTAAACATAAATGAAGCGATACTGCTATAGCAATAAAAGGAACACAGAGGTAATTATATGAACGTTTGAGAGAATAGCGTTAATCAATAATAAACATTTCAGGTACGTTACACGTTAACAGTGGAGATGGTAATGAACTGTGCTAGGCACATGTACACGAACGTGACAATAGAACTAATTTTGAAATGAAGCAATAATTAGTATGGCGATAAACAAGATTAACTTAGAAAATATGGAACAGAAAAACACAAACTGCAAAGAATTGTATTGTTCGACGGTAGCACGAAAAGATCGAGATCGCTTTATGATGCAAGAAAATTATTTCAATCAGAAAATTCTTAATAAAGATTAGAAGTTAGTTATGACAGAAAGAGAAGGAAAGTTGACATTAATCCTTCACTTAACTCTTCCTTATGCCTTAATCTGGAGAAAAGAAAAGCACTTTTGGTTGCACAAGATCTTAAGCACAACAAACAACTCTCTCTCTGTGTGTGTGTGTGTGTGTATCCTAATCCATGCTCATTTGGCCTGATTGTCTCTAAAGTAATGAAATTTTAAAACTATAGAAGTATAGCACAGTTCAGGTCTTAAAAGGGGAAGTTGTAAATTTACCGGTGTGGAAATTAAATTACATGTTAAGTCTTAGACGACTACATATTCATACTTCGTGGTCATTACCGTTCCTTGTAACGGTGGTAGTTAACTGTACTAGATTAATGCTAAATTATTTTCTAGCATTTTAATCCTCCTTTGAAAGTATCGTTTGATGAATTTCGGGAAATATCTACTGAATTTTCTAATAATCATTGAATAAATTTTTCAAAAAATAATCCTATTTTCATCGAAAATTATCCATAAAAATAATTTTTGTTTTATTCTTTCCTGCACTGACGCGCACGTAAAGAAAACACTAAAGTATAAACTAAAGAAACAACTAAAATTTATGGATATGAAGTGCATTTAACCCATAAAATAAACGTTTTATTTATAGTTATAGATAAGGAAGGTTGGTGAATTTACGCGGTGTAAAATATGGAATGTTGCTTTAGTAATAAACAAATTACAAGGCTGTAAGCCAACAGAGGCGGCCACACAATAAAATTTTTTATAAAAATATATAATTCATAAAAATTGCAAGATTTTAAACAAATTTTTATGTGAACTTTTATTCGTATAACTTTACTCGAAAGAACTATTTGTTATGGTTAAACTTACCGATCGTGTTCACTATAATATAAACCTCAGATGCTGTTATAGTATACGTCAAGTAAATATTTATAGTAAAAGTCGAACATTTTAGGAATTATAACATGCTAAAAAAAATAAAATATAGTGTTACTTTATTTATTAAATAAAAAAAAAATCTTGCAAAAATATATGATTTCTTACGCGAACTCTTAAAAATATTTATTAAAAAAATCTAGTATCCATATTTAATATATACCTTGTATAAAATACGGGTTCTACTACAGGATTAAATCTATTTTTTGACGTATGGCCAGACATGATTTAGCACAGACAGGTTTTGAGTAGAGTTTAATAGTGGCAGCTTTTACTGCATCTGGCCTGTAAAAATCAATCTGTGCAACAAAAAAGCGGAGAAAAAATACAATTGTTGATGCTGCCTCTCTCTTTCTAAATAATATCCGCCTTCTAATCGTACAATATCGCTTTAATAACTCTATTACATATATTATAATCTAATTTTTTCGTTACTTTTGATAGGAAGCCAAAATTTTCCATGAATGCTAGCTGATAATATAAACAAATTGGTTTTTTGATTCTTTCAATAATTGACTTAATATTCACACAACTCCAATCGGCACTGAGTTGATTACTAAAAGTATAAATAATGGTTTACTCACTCGTAATTCTGCACACTTGCACACTTGTAGTTTATCTTTCCTTAGATTATCACAAACATCTAGTTCCAGTCATCATAAACAAACTTTGATATTATGTATTCTATATATATAGTTCATTCTACGAAGCTTTAACAAAAAATATTTCCATAGAAGTATGTAAGACATAAAATACCAATATTGAAACTGGTAATCAGATAATTCTACCATAGAAAATTAATCGTATTAAGCTATAAAAGTATGCGGTGTTACACGGAAGCATATTTTGGTATTCAGCTATTGAGAAAAAAAAATTGTTTTGATTATGCTAACAAAATTTCCATCCTTTCCATCTTTTTTGTAGCAAAAACAGCCATAGGTGCTTTCTTGTTTATTTTATTGATACAGGTAATGTTTTTATTTATTATTTGTTACTGTAATAGCAACAATAGCAACAAATAAAAAGTGATATGGTAGGAATATTTTAATTGTATCAAACGGATTATTTTTAATGAAGAAAGATTATTTAATGCTAATTGACTCTTCGGTTGTTACTATGGGAGCGAGTGGACAATTTCCATTATGAAGCTGATAGTAAAAATGCAATGTTTTTCCGCTCGGCTAGTTTGCTATAATATTTAATTAAGGAACAGTTATGCTACTGTTACCATGACATGGCTTTATATGCCATTTAAGGATTTACGCGTTTTCTTAGTATTAATTACGTTTAAATTTAATTTTTTTAGGAGCGAAATGAACGGTCTTTAAAACATTTTTCTTACAAAATGTATACAAAATATTATTTGGTAAAATGATATGTATTCGATATCAGAAAGGTTTCAGATTTTCTACCGAAACATAATTTTTGGAGCAGAAAAACATAGAATTTATTTTTAATATAGATGTAAAAAAATGCTATTTTTATCCTCTTACACTTCAAGAGTGAGTGAATATACATATACGTTTTTCCCCATTTGAATCTTTGTTCTTTCGTAACGTCAGATCCGAGTCACGATTGATCTTCGAAATGACAGACAACTACATTCGACCTTTAACCCGTTTTCCATCACTAAGACGGCCTTTTAACCTTCCTTGGAACTAGAAAAATATGGAACAGTATAAAGTATTTCATACAACATGAATATTAATATATAGATTGAAACAAATCTTTTATCTTTCTAATTATATATGGAGAAATTTTTCAGTATTATTACCATGTTTGCACTTCACATATAAAAGAATTGTTTGCCTAATGTAATCTATATTTTACCTAAGAACACGAGGAAGTGTTTACGTTGTTTATTAAATATAAGAAAACTGGTTTTCGCTAGTTCATTTATCAAGAAGAATCGATTTTTCGAGTGTTTACACTTCGCGCTGTATAGGGACACAAAATTATCAAACTATAAGCTACTAATGAATTTGCATGTAATTATACTACCGTGTGGACATTAATAATCGAATTTTTATAATGTAGGTAAAATCTATAAGCATTACTGAGAGTTAATTAAGATCTATACACGCTTTCTCCATATTAAAAAAAAAAAAAATACTGATAAATTGTACAATTTAGTTATGCATTTTTATAATTATATCAGTAGCCTAAACGTAATAAATTATTCGATAGATAGTTATCGTTAGATAAAATTAATCCTGGTGTGGATCGATTTTTAGGTAAACCAAACTCATCTCTAACTACAGACAATCCCCTAAGGACTAATCTGAAAAGGCAAAAACAAGAAAAAAAAAAAAGAAACTGAATTGCTTCTTTTTAGTTTTAGATTTCTGTTGGCTTTTTTCAATTACACTCAAAGGTTGTATGATATTGGTTTGATGGAATGTCTACGACTGAGTCTGAAAGATGGAATAAACTGAAAGTATTGAAAGTAGAAACCGACCGGGAATCGATCACGGATTCTCCTGGAGGCCAAAACTACCTGTCTTCTTTTGTTCTACTTTTTCAAACAAAAAAAAAAAATTGGGTGTTTTCATCTGAATAATGTCTTTAAAGAAAATTACGAAAGATTTTCGTTATTTTCCACAGACAACTTTCGTTATCTGTTTTCATCACGTATGTTTTATTTGAGTCATTCGTTTCAATTTATAAAAGTAAAATGCATAAATTATTAATTTTCCTCATACAGTTTCTAAAATTAGAAAATACTATTTAGGTGTTTAGGCCAATAAATTACAATTTACATGAACTAAGCATTAAAAATCTGGATTATTTAACTACTCTATCCTGTTTG
>WUQG02366790.1:0-18170 GCA_011317285.2 Androctonus mauritanicus | reverse complement strand
CTGTGCTCGTTTCGATCATTTGACTTTAACTATAGGGGGTAAATACGTTACCTCTCTATAAAATTTCTTTTGTTTATTCATGTTCGTTCCTGTATGTGTTTGTGTTTCTGAGAAAAAGCCATTGCCCAACTTGGCCCATTGCTCAACTAGCCTCGCTCTACCCTAATAATAGTGATCCCAAAAATAATTATGTTACAATGCTATCGATTGAAATATAAATGAAAATTCTCCAAAAATAATTATTAATGTGTTTAATAGAATTTTTGTTTCCTCCATATTAAGAGTTCATTATCTATGTATTATTGGATGACGGCGATAAGGATATTCAATCTTATTTAACATATAATAACTGTAGGCAAAAAATAATAGAGTGAATGAGCCAAATTCTCGTAGCCAATATCGATCAAGCCCACTAATCATTGGTGTGGGGAGAATAAAAGGAGAATGTAGGGTGCATCAAAGCTATTAGGTAGAAGTCTAACGAAGCAAGATGTCACGTGGACTGACGCTCTTCTATAGTTATGGATCTGCCCAATATTTGGAGGTGAAAGGAGGCATTCAGCAGGTGTTCAGTTACAGTTGCTCGTGCAGCTGGAATCAAATTGGGGAAGTGTGGAATAGATTTTAAATGGCGTGATGGAGAACCAGGTGACGTTTTCTCCCCTTAGTCAGCCCCTCGTTTAACCCATATTCCGCCCCTATAAACTGTTAGATTGAGAAGAGAGAGAGAGTAAGAGCCATTTACAATCCGCGTTCAATTGTTCTCATTCGAGGAAGTATCGTTCTAAACCGAAAATTTGCAGTAGATCTAAGCATTCTTTTTCATCCATCGAGTACCTCCTTCCGCATTGCTTTTTTATGTAGCCTATATATACAAAAAAATTTGGCTACGTTTACTTCTGATACGAAGGACTGGTTTTTTCTTTTTACCAGCTTACAATTACTAAGTCTTATGCAATGGAATGGGAGGCCATCGTGCTCAATGTGCTGTGACCGTCGAACATTTAGGACTAAGTGACATTTAGGACTAGAAGAATCCACAAACCCGGAACATTGTATTGTCAGTGGGGGAAGATAGCTAAGTGTTGATGATCCGTGTCCCTCCTATGAAATGGTCCATAAAATTCGAAAGGACGGACCCTGAAATTACGCAGAATGCACTCTGTTTTAAGTTAAGGAATGTGGCGATAGAGATCTACAGTATTCAGTATACTCTCTTTAATGTGCTCTAGCATCATATACAACATGCAATGTAGTAAACTCTACGAATTTTCTGAGAATACAGTGTAGTTACAACTTTATATTAAGCTAATCTATCCATTTTTATTCTGACTTTGTGTCATGAAAATCCGGGAAAACTTTATAATCGCATAGTAGATCAAAAATAAATCTTTTCGACAATACACATTTAATGATCATTAACTTTAATGTGCAATTTATCATCTAATTTTCCAGTCATTGAGATCATAATCCTTTATAAAAAAAAGCATTGAGCAATAGAAACAAGCATGGCACACCTTTTTTAAATAGGTTATAAATGTCTACTCTAAGTTGACAAGGAAGATTGAGTTTTCATAACAAATTGGGATTTAATCGTTTTAGAATTAGCAGAGTAATTTTTCATGTCAAAAATGGACTTTATGGTAATTACCTAAGTTTCTCTTTCTCGTCACTATTTGAAAATAAAATGATTTTTAAAAATAAAATGGTTACGAAAACTTATGTTTAAGGCGATTTTATGAAACTACATTCAAATCTTATTTGCACTCTTGAAATTTTAGGAAAAAACGAAAACAAAAGTAAGCATTTTTGTTGATCTGACAAGATAGCATTTTAAGATGTGGGTCAATCTTATTGTCGAAAGGGAACAATAATTCTGCATTTAAAACTAAACATTAACCGTTTTGATGGTTATTAATCATTACGAAACATCTGATCTCCCGTTTCTGAGCTGGATAATAGAGTAAAATGCTTGAACTGATTTTCAAAGCGTTTTAAAATGCAATAAACGTTTTAGTTTGCAAGCATTTAATCCAGGCATACTTGTTGACTTATATTATTATCTTAATGATCATTTCTATTTACTATCAATTAGATAATAAATAGAAATTATTCAAGTAAAGAAAGCATCGAAATTGGATGCTGGAACAGTTGAAAATTGTGATTAAAAACAGAGCAAAGAAAATATTTCAGCTATTTTTCATATTGTTTTGCAATAATGAAACTGATAATTAATTTCTTCATAAATATTTATATTCTTCTGGACCATTAGTGTTGTTTTATAATTTTTATGCCAGGTATACAATATAACGGACAAAAAACAAACAGCGAATGCAACTAAGGATGTTTTTTATGAAGAATAAAATTCATGAATCAGCTAATGCTCTATACGGATTTACTTCTGGAACACCTGGACTTAGGAATTTATTTTTTCAAGATGTTTAAAAGAAAGGAAAAAACCTTGGGCGGGACATTTTTTGACCGCAAATCTGGACTATCCCCATAAGTGGATTTTGCATTGGTTTGGTGTATTGTAAAGTCATTTTGTAAGACCTAGTCGGGATTAGTTAAGCTCGGTGGACGTTACAAAGTCAATAGAAGTAGTAAACAACCGATAACCACCCCCACATGGAAGAGGAAGGAGAAAAATCGACAATAGACACACTAATTTTCCCCAACTTGGGACCACTAGCCCCCAAGGGGTGAGGTCGAGCCATTGTCCACAGCGGTTTCCTATTAACTGTGTTCTTTTGACAAAAACACGCTTTTTTCTTCCTGGCTGGTCTAACCTGTGATTGAGATACAATTGCGGGCAGACTGAGGTTTGTGTGAATAGATCTCTCACTCTCTCCCTGTTCTAGCTCCGGAAAAGGATTACTGATCGGATACAAGTAGGCAGGGTCTTCAGAAAAAAGACGTACGGCCGAGTGTAAGAATGTCTCACCTCTTATCCATTGTCATCAGTAATAAATGTTGATCAGTAGTTGAGAGATTTACAAGTTTGCTTAGCTTTACTGCAAAATCTATCTCTTCATAGGCCTACCTGTCAGAACAAGATTGTTTCTATCTAGACTCTTCTAAGAAAGCAATACATATCTTCAATAAGAGAGGAAAAAATAAATCGATAGATTGAATTTATATTCATTCTTCATTAAAGTTTGGTCAACTATTTTGCATAAATCATATTCAAATATTTAATAATAAAATAAAATTTATAATAAATAGAATGAAAGCTTAAAAACTTCAATGATTAGTTTGCATGTAAATATTGAAGAATTATTCATCAAAATTAATAATGTTGTTTCTTTAAAATCAGAATTCTCTGAATTTATTATCGAAGTTTTACAATTTATCGATCGAAAAGAAAAGCTTTTCAATTTAGAAAATTTGTTTTTAGCTGTCTTAAAAATATTTAGAGTTTGACAAAGAACAAAAAGGAGATAAAAAAGAATGAACGCACCAAGTACAATGAGAAACAAAATTGAATGAACGAAAATTGAATTAAAGAAGGAAAAAAAAGTGTCATTCTTTCTCATGTGTATTTCGGAAGTTAGGCACTATAGTTTATGAATAGTTTGTGTTAGAAAATCAAGGGCATTTGTTTAAATTCGTAGATGGGAAGAGAAATTAAATTATCAAGATTATTATTCTTTCTTTTTCTTTAATCCATTCTAGGAGGGGGGAAAATAAATGAAAATTGTTGACTAGTTATTTATAATTCTAAATACAAACAGCAATAACTTGTATCAATAATTGTGTATGTCCAGTTTTAAACCGGATACATTTTAAATTTCCAGTTGGATATATTTCTAAAACTTTGGTGAATATTAATTAGTGGATTCTAATTAGTGTAAACATTAATTAGAATCCACTTTTCTCGGGGAAATAGGTATTAACTAAATGACAAACATACATTTATTAAGCGTAATTCCGCAATAGCAGAAATTCCAGCTAACTTAGTAATTTTATTAATATTTCGTGTAAATTTTTAATTTGTACAATGGCTAAGTGATTTTGGTTGGCTTAGCAGTTCCAAAAATAGAAATTTTACTCATTTATTCACAGTGGTAATAAACATAGAAACATTTATCATAAAATTAAGTGATAATTTCCTCTATTGGAAACCAAGGTCATGGGCGGGAGGAAGCGCATTTCTACTAATCATTTGTCTGGCAAACGAACTAATTACTAGCCTATTGTATTTACAATAGGCTACCTCGTCTCTTATCCAATATCAGCATATTACATAGCACATTATGTGGATTTTCTATCTATAATACAGAAAATCGATACACTTAATAAACATAGAAACTTTGTCAGCGAATGACTTATGTATAAACCCGTAAGCCTATATCCATACTTCCTACGGAGTTGTCGGCAAAAAGCTGTTACTTAAAAACAATATTTATGTATAGCGCTAATAGTGGCATAGATAAATACGAAACACTACATAAATTTATTCATTGGGTAAGAATCGAAGCCGACTAAGTAAGCTAAAGTATTGACTTTTGAATATATTTTTGTTCGAATAACTTTATATACCGTAATAATAGTCGAAAGACTGGCTGCATTTAAGACTCAATACGTTACGCTTAAATTTAAAGGGTGATGGCATAAGCACATTTTATTATTTTTGAAATATAATGACAGGAAAAGGGCGTATCGAGTCGCTACGACTATTATTTAGCAAAAATTTTCCCTAAATTGGCGAAAAAATGTAACAACCGGGCGAAATGGTCGCACTGATTAGTGAAATATTTTTTTATTTTTTTTAAATTAACCAATACGTTTCAACATTTAACGGAAACACTTTGAAAATCAGTGAAAGCGATAAAAATTTTATGGGAAAGATTTCAAAAATTATAAGATGAACTTTGTGTCAATGAAGGAAAATAATTCATAATTTCGGCAAACTGGAATTGTTTAGCAACAAATTAAGTATTGACAGGTGATCTACTGGTCAGAATACTATATATGTAATATATAAAAAAAATTCTGTATTTTATAAATCCAATAAAAACGTAGCTAATTGAAAAGAATGCCGTTATAGACCTTTCGGGCATAATAACTTGTACCGACATAAAAATTATTGTAGTTTATCCCTCGGTTCATAGCTGTGATTTGAACTGATCCTCCGAATTTCTAGCTCTTGACCCAATTGAATACGCTTTGTCTTTGATGACGGATAAAGTCTCTTCAATCGGACTGATCTAGGTGAGAATGCCAGCAAAAATTTATAAATTCATTTCCTTCATTCTCAAGAATTCCATCAGAATTGGCAAACCATGAAATTTTGCCTAGATAAAGAATATTTCCTTTAATCTATATATAATTATATATTAAAGTCAATATTTAATCTGCTAATAGACAATTTATATTTGCCTAATTATGAAAAGTTTATCTCAATTTGTCATACCTTTCCACTAAATTTTAACACTTTGGCTGTAGATTTTTTAATTTAAAACTAAAAATTCCTTCATTATTTAGTGGAAACTTTTCACCAATTTAGCAAAAGTTTTCGCTGAATGTTTGGAAGGGCTGTCACGTTAAAAATTAAAACACTTTTTACCTATAAGTATTTACGTATTTCAGATAATACCATCGAGATATCATTTGGTGAAACTATACGGTAACGTAATGTAGATGATTTAGTTGATTTATACGCTTTTACTAGAATATGAGTTTTATAGGTATACGGCTTTCATACAGTAAAAAAAGCTAAAAATATCATATTTTTTTAATTTCTGCTCTTTTTCCCTTCCATCTAGAAATATATATGCTTAAATGAAAGAAATCGTGTCTTCAAAAAAAAATACCCATAAAATAAAAATTTCATTAATCATAACTGTAACCAATATACCTTTCCTTGTTGATCAAGTAAACGCTTATTATTATTATTATTTTTTGTTGAAAGAAATCATTTGTTAATGTTATCTATCCTTTGAATTAAACGGTGGTCCTACCCAAATTCCTAAGAGAAGCTTGACACTGATAGGTTACTCCATTGATAAATGACTTAAAAATGAAAGGTTAGATAAGATCAAATGGGTGTTTCGATTGAGATAAACCATAATATATCAGTTGTTCTTTCTTTAGAAAGAAATGCTTTTTGTTGTCCAACATTCAGCTTAAGAAAAAGCCCCATCTCAAAATGAATTTTGTTACTATTCTAATGCATTTCTCCTCTTTAAAGGACAACTTTGATTTGAATTTAAATTTTCCATTCAGCTAACGTGATGAGAAAGAGCGATTCTCCTAAGGATATTTTAATATTTATATATTTATTTATTTGCTCCTCTATAGGTTTTTAACACGAGATCGGTTTGAATTTTTAACCGCTGCATTAACTCCACGGGTGTTGCGGGGATACTACAGGCGCATGCTTTACTGAATCCATTTTGGAAATCCATTCCTGTCCACTCTAAACATTTTTTTATGGCATGTACCGCTTGTGGAAATTACAAAGATGGTGATTTGTCGATATGGAAATCTAAACGTTGGACAGGTTATCACACAAAAGACGTTTGTCGCTTCGAAAAACACGTTTTACCCCGGTTTCATTGTTGATAACTATTGTCATCTACAAACCCATGTCAAAACTCGTGAATCCGCCTTGGTAGTTGAGGATTTTCGATTGATACGTCAAACGTACTCAAACATGGTTACTAACGACGACATCTTTACTTTTCTAGCTTTCAATCCAATCTGTTGTAATTCTGATTAGCGAAAACTTGTACCTTATGAGTCGAGAGAGTTTTAATTTTTTCAATATTAATAACTTAAAAAAATCAAATTTATTTATAAAATATTTAAGCCAGTCAATTTTGCTAGAATATTTTTTTAAAAACTATAAGTATTTTATCTAAGCAGCCTTAAAATTATTTTAGTATTTACCAATGTATAGAAGGAAATACGAAAATATTGTTATTGTTTTGCAGAGAAGCTTTTCCAATTAAGTAGGAAATATTTTATAACGAAATTCCACAAAAAAAGAAATACATTATATTTTAAAATTAAAAAAAAAAGCTTTTTTTAACGAAAATGGAATACCGAAAAAATACGTATACAGTATGGAAAAATTATTGTTAAAAGTTTGATAAATGGATTAAAATACGCGAAGAAAAACTTTTATTAAATTTAAAAATCTATTATTATTTAAAGAAATATGAATCCTATTATTTAGTGAAGTTGGAGAGTTGTAAAAAAAAAAAAAATAAGCATTTCTCGAAGGTTTAAGTCGGACATTTTCGGGTACGGTTTGCGTAAATTCTTTCATGCCAGGTGAGTCCATAAATAAAAGGTGAACGGGGAGACGGAAGCAGAAGGGAGGGGAAACGATCTGGAACAAATCAGATTAACTTTCGTCGAAAGATTAGAAACGACGGCGCTATCCATTGAGAATTCTGAGTGGTCACTTCCGGTTTTCTTGGTGACGTCACTTAGAAATATACCAGAAATGAAAACCGTTACCCTTCCTACTCGAGGCGAAAAGCATATTTTGGTTTATTTTTTCTTTTTTTCCGGAAATTTATTGGATTCACATTTACGACATTGTTGAATTATTTTGGAGGCAATGGCACTAATCAATCCAATAACAAAATATGTCGAATATGCATCCCTTCTCGAATGTCTAACCGCAAAAAACGCGTAAACAGAGATTTGTTCTAAACAACTGCTGGTTGAGTTCTAAATTAGTACACATTCCGCAAACGGAAACACGACATTTATCTTTAAAATTTCCTAAAACAGCCCAAGGATATTTTACACAGTTACAATATTACAAAATGGGGGAGGAATTTCTCTTTCGAGTTTGTTTAAAGTTTTAATTTTCTCATACAAAGAATTTATTTTAATTAAATATTTCTTTCGATGTGAAAAATATTTATACTATTTAAATCAAATTTTAACAATAATAATGGTGGGAAAAAAGAGCTTAACAGAAATTCATTTGGTGGAATTTTGCCCGGAGCATTGAGTGAGAGAGAGAGATGATTTTGTTATCGATTAGAGAAAAGTGGATCGATTTTTAAACGACTGTTAGGTAATTAAAGTTAATGAGCAGAATATGAATGTTCAATAATTTAGTTTCTTTGCCTTCTAAATAAAGAATTAATTGTTTTCGGGGGTTGAAGCTATTTAAATTGTTTCTGAAGTGTAAACACTCACTCATTAACACTGACTTTAAACCCCAGTTATTCTTTCATAAGAGGATTAATAAAATTATTGAAAGACAACACCTGTGTAATAATCCGAATATCACATCTTTATCTTATAGTGTTTAAAGGAGATGAAGGAAAACATATTTTATTTCTAAACTGTTCAAGGTTCTATATTGTAATTAATATCTCGATGTATTTGTGTTTTAAGGACAGAGCATGAACTGTATTTAATCTGATTATGTTTTCGATCATAACTGGAATGTGTTTCACAGACACACCCTTAATCGCGAATTAGTAAGGGTTATACGTGACCGAGATAATATTTAAGGTTTAAAAGAAAGATTCGACCTTTGTTTATAACTCTCTCCCTACGAATGGAATACCGTAAACCTGTTAAAACTTGGCCTGACTTATCTGTCTCCGCATGTAGTTATTTTATGTAATTCCGATACCCTTTAGGTGTTGTAAGACCTCAGAAAGTAGGCTGAGCATTAATTAGGCATTTTGTTCTACCGTGATTAGCGGGCCAATGCAGAAGAATATATTCTGTAGGTGTTCTCGGTAGTAACCTTCCCATAAATTATTGGACGAAATTGATTTACACCATCTTATATCAGAATTTGCTGTTAATAAAGCACGCCAAACTTATTTCTTGTAAATTGATGTGTTTTCTTATTAATATGTTATTTTTGAAAATGTTAAAATATTTTTTTATCTAATTATATATTTATTTTTTGTGTAAAGTGAAATTTGAAGTTTATTTAATATTATAATCATGTGCAACAAAAATTTTGTAATTTATTACAATTTCCCAGATGTTCTTCATTTGTGTTATGGCTGTTACGTGTTTTTTTTTGTCAACAGATGACGCCACTTTCCATTCAATGAGAATACTAAGTGACGGGGCGAAACAAGCTCTTCAACAGACTGCCCATCCCTGCGGAGGGGTCAGCCGGATTGTGGAGAACGAGGATGGATGGGCTGGGCCCTGACCCCATGATAAATATTTTCAAGGGATGGGATTCGAGACTCGAACCCGGGTCCTCCAGAGTGGAAAGCCGAAGTGTTTCTATGCGGCCAATCCAGCCACACGGCTGTTATGTGTTGTATTATTAACGATAATTTCCAAGATATTATGTTATAATTGTTATGTATTATTACTGAAAAAATAATTAATGGAATTATTTAAAGCTGTACAGTTATGACTATTAATTTTCTAATTTTTGTTTTATTGATTGAATAGGGGTGACAATCGATATATAGGGGCGGCCAATTAACATTTGCATGGCACTGGTTATACATCTCCAGTTTTTGAGGAGGATCAAAGCCTACCCATTGCATCTATACCTTAACTTTCCAGTTGACCCATAATAGATATTGGTCAATCTGTGATGGGCTCCAAAAGTGGCTGTTTGCAAGATATAGTATAAGCCATAAATGATATGGCAATTTAATTAAAACTAATCTAACCAACATCTTGAATTTTGCATATACTGTATTATCATTTTCAACTTATAACATGCAAAGCAATTTTGAAAGCTATTTATAAGGGAAAAAAGTGCATCTTATAAACCAACAAATGTGATACTTAAACAGTTTGAATAAGATTATGTTGTCCATGTGATTATGTTAATCATATCCATTATTTTTTTATCCTGATATAATCTCTTCTGTATTAATCATATAAATTACTTTCATCCCAAGATGATTTCATTTCATTGGATCATTTCCATTGATTATTTCATATATATAAGTAGTTCTCATTTTTATGAGTTCTCAAGTTTGCAAGTTCTTTTTAAATATGAAATGCCAAAAAGTCAAAAATATGAACATTAATTGCAATAAATAAATGATAAATATTCATAAAAAAGTATTTCAAACCACATACATCCAGTCACATATATGATATAGTGTGATTGGATTTATAGCAAAAATTCCATTTACTATGAAATCAGAAAAATCAAAATGGCAGACTGAGAAGTGGAAGTAGAATGCCCTTTATTCCCATATTAGCATATTTTGTAAATAATATCCATTCCTAGATTGTGTCTAAGGTAGTAGTTGATCTGTATAAAAACTCATCTGATTATCTATCAATAATAATAAAGATTTTATTCTTTAATATATAAATACAGTGAGGTATGCTATAACGAACGAATGCTACAACGAACAGTTTTATCAATGATGAATGAAGAGGTTACCTTATAGATATATTAGTATTCTTTATTCTTTACCAATTTACATTTCTAAGTACATAAACAAATCTATATAAAAATCATTAACTGTTCTTGCAACTCAAATCTGAAATGAGTTCATACATTTGCTGTTATGTACCACTGACATATTATGTAACCTTTGGTGCTTTGTTATCTTTTGTGGGATACTGAATTCCAAGTATCGAACGTTATTTTCCCATTAATGAGTCTTTAAACAACTTAATGTCCTATTTTTGAAGCAGTTGATCAAATAATGCAACTTAATTTCCTTTAGGATGATAGTGATCATCTGTGTAATATCACATGTAACTTTATCAAGTTTGGCTTTTAATTTATTTAAACAGGATTCTGGTGTTGATGCTTAAAGGGATACACTGCAAATTATTGTATTATAAATAATTGCATTAATAATTGCTTTAAGACAAATGGTTTTGTCTTAAAAATCTTAATTTTCTCCAGATTATTCCTACATATGATGACTGTTTTTGCATTAAATATTCTATATGAAATTTGAACAATAATATGCTGCCAAAAATTATGTCCAGATCTTGACATTTTTCTATAAAGGTAATCCCACTCTAACTGATGTTAATAAAATCCAAATCAGACAATGAGTGCTTCGATGCAAATTTCATGAATTTTGCTTTATCCTGATTGAAGGACATATTATTTTCCTGTAGCCATATATAAACTGTATTCAAATCATTTAGTAATTGAGGGAAGTTCCAAGTAAAAAGTTTAATGTCATCAGCATAGCATAACATCTTGGAATCAGTAATGTAACAAATCTCATTTATATACAGCACAAACAACAACAGACTAAGTGAAAATCCCTGTAGAAGGCTGACTGTTGGTGTAAATTCACATTTTGCCATATTATTAATACTTATTCTGTGTACTCTGTTCTGCAAAAAGACCACTATCCAGTAAATGAAGCCATAGTCGATACTGTAGTCATTCTACATAGTCCGAAACTTAACAAATTGATACTTATTGTATCAAACACTGCAGAGAGATCAAGGTATGCTGTATATGTTGGCCTATGAAGATTGAAATTAGTGTATATTTTGTCTTAGAAGTCTATTAAATTTGTTATTGTCAATTTTTGTCTATTTTTTCACTACATAATGTTGTCTATGTGAAATTTGATGTTGAGCCATAAACTGTAAATATTTTAGGGTAATTTTCTCATAAATTCAATACATACAATCAGTGGCAGATATAGATGATATGATTTTGAATTATTGGGATTGGCATACATTTTTTGGAATAAAGAAAGGACATGATGTCTTATTGGATATTAAGTTTTTTATTTATATCATTGATATTAAATGCCATTAACCATTAAAACAGAGAAAATTATTCTTTTATATACATCTAACTTTAATCAGAAATAAAGATTGAAGAATTTTTTTATATTATATTCAAATATATAACAATCTGAATAGCATATTTGAAACTGATGAAACAAAAAAGGCTATTCTTTTTAAATAAGTTACATTTTTGTGTGTGTAGTAAAATACACATAAAAATGTATAAAAAACTTACTAGTGATTCAAATATTGTATGTATGTATGTATGTATGTATGTGTGTGAAAACTTTCAATGTCTATACAGAATATATATATTTTTAATAAATAATATTTTAATTTGTTTAAATAAAACTTTAAAAATGAAGTATAAGTTTCTTGAAAAAATATTTTGTCCATAGTAATCTTATTACAAAATGGAGTTGCAAAACATACTATAGAAACTATATATAGGCAGTTCTTATGACCACTCATACTTATGATGGTGTTGTAATCAATAAAATCTGTGATTCATCAATGTAATTGACATAGGTTCAAGTCCTTGAGCAATGATCTGATATACAGAAAACATCCATTTTGTGTCTGGTTTTTATATTTTTGTGTTTGTTAAGTTTATTATGTAAGGTGAAGCGTAGTAATAAATATTAGTAGTGGGCAATTCATAAATTTTGTGCATTTCCAAGTTATGATTACAAGGTTTAAATTGAACCCCATCATAAGTCAAGAATTATCTATATTGTATTCAACAAATATATTAGTAGTAATATAAATTTCTTTTAGATTTTATAATTTAAATTGCAGAATTGTTTTTATTACTAATAATTTAACTTGGAAATATTGACCTTTTATAGGTAACAGTATTGTTGTATACAGCTCATTGCCTTATACATTGGATGTGGAGGTGGAGGATTGATCCTGATAATTCAGCAATTCCATATTTGACAGCTCTGGGTGATCTACTGGGAACAGCATTACTGGCTGCAGCTTTCCAATTGCTTTATGTTTTAGGAGAAGTGGAAGCTCAGTGAATGTTATCATCATCATCTTATTAGACCAAATAATTTGAAAATATCTGAAACAGAATATCTAAGATCAGTTATAATTATTTTAAGAATTAATTATCTCAGTTTACTTTTTATTATAATGCTTTAACAGTATTTATTGATTCCATATATCAATAGATCTGTTTCATCTATTATTTATTTGTCTGGTCAAATAGTGCTTAGTTCTGTGATTGCTCTATCTATATTTGTATGGTTTTTGGTGTTCAGTTCCTGTTAAATTCTAGATTGTGTGTTTAGTTGAATTGTAAATGGTGCTGAACAGATGTACATAATATAATTGAGTGCATGTGCAAATATTATTATTGTTCAAAAATTTTGTAAAATGTATATATAAAAAAGAAAGAGAATATACAGAAATGTCTGAAACTTTTGGTAATTTTGAAAATATAGCACAAATTAACTACAGTAGATATTTCATTATTCTTTAAAGCATTAATTTTTTTATTTATATTTATTTTCCTTTATTTTTTGTATTTAGTTCTATTTTCTATTAGGATTATACACTACTGTTATATTTTGATATTCTTATAAAGAATAATATTTTGCTTTGTTATGTATAAAATTTATTTTAAAAGATTTTAAATTTTTTATGAATCTTGTAAAGATAGCCTAAGTTATATTTAGATTTAAAAATTTATTATAATCCTTTATTTTCCCAGCATTGCTAATGCGAAAATATTTAAGTGGTAATAAATGATATCAATATAATTCTATTTTATCACTAAGGTTATAAGGTTTTTGAAAAATATTCTGAAATCATCTTAAACTGAATTATAAAA
This sequence comes from Androctonus mauritanicus, assembly GCA_011317285.2. NCBI lineage: Eukaryota > Metazoa > Arthropoda > Arachnida > Scorpiones > Buthidae > Androctonus > Androctonus mauritanicus. Next base: position 4,642 of record WUQG02366790.1, on the reverse strand, counting down.
AGTTTAATAAATATATTTAAATTTTAATTACTTTATTATATAAATTTGTAATTAATTTTTAAAATTATTTTAAAATAGCTATGTTAGTATGTTATGAATTTTTTTTTGAAAGTTTTTAAATTTTAGTATTATAATAGAGCCCCAATTATTCAAAACTAATTTTAATTAGACATTTTTACATAGAATTATATTATCTAATTTATATTGTAATATTAAAATACTTTAATCACTTTTAGGAATTTAATTTATTTAAATATCATCATTAAATAATAATTCTGTATTAATTATTCTTACATAAAAAGAATGTTGTTTAATCTTGCATGATTTATATTTGACATCATACTTGACTGAATTAATTAGTTCTCATTTTTGAATTATTCTTGTCATCCTAATGAAAATATTTACTAGTACTTTTAATAAAATGTAAATAGTTTATAAACAGAATTTCATTCTATCTAATTATAATGCATTATTCTTTGAGAACAAGATTCAGTAAAATATTTTCAAAACCAAAATAGAAAATACTGTAATATTAATTATGTACTAAAATTTTATTTGTTTGATAATGACACTTATTTCAATACTTTGTTCTATATCTATACATTGTCAGAATAGAATATCAATTATTTCTTGATAAATATTTCTAATAGAAGAATTTTTATAAAGACATTTATATTAAAATAAAAGGCCAGATTTTACATTTTTATAATTTCTGATAAAATATATTTTACAAATTTTATAAGTACTTAATTAAATCTCCTGTTTCATCCTAAAAAAATATATTAAATACTACAGAAATTGAAATTACAATATATAAAAAAATTATTCAAAATGAAAAATTTTACAAAAATAAATCTATCTCAAATATTAATTTAATTGAAAGAATACTAAATGGTATGTTAACTCATTTTTCTATAGTTTAATTTCTTAATAGCTCACTTGCTTTTTGAAATAAATTCAGTTTCTGTTGTAATTGATATATTTCATCAGGGATAACAACTTTTCTATTGACATAAAAAGTGTTATTTAGAGAATTTTTAAAATCATATAAAATCAAAAGCTATAACAATTGAAAATTGTTTTATTTCAGCATAAAAATCTGAAAACAGCCTTCATTTTATTATAAATGTCCTTATAAAATTTCTATATAAGTAATATTCACTAAGATAAAATATCATGCAAATTTCTGATAGACTTTGTATATATGTATATATATATTTTATCTGAAAATGATTTTTTTTACAGCTTAGGGGCTTCATAAAAATTAAAGAATTTTTCAGTGTTAATTGCATATTTAAAAATACTAACAAAAATAGTATAGAAATATGCATAAAAAATTAAGTTTAAAATTTTCCTTTTATTTTTTATAAATGCTTATTGTATTTATCTAACTGTAATGAATAAATTTTGGTTACATTAAGATACTTTAAAATCTCAATGTAACCATTCAGTATTAAAATATGTAACCATGTAATGTAATTATTCAGCATTAAAATATATGAATGATTTACAGCAAATATATGATTTGCTGTTATTGAATTCTTATAAGAGTATCTTATTGAATTTGTAAATCTTTTGTTTTACTTAGAGAATATCAATATTTTATGAATTTTTATCAAATTTTCTTTAGTTTAAGAATCAGTTGAAAATTTCTTAATTAGTTTGGATAATAGGGACTCTATTTTAATAAAATTTTTGTACTTAACTTATTTAAGCTTCTTACAATAGAAGAATGCCATTTTCAGCTTTATTGAAATTAAACAAAATTACAAATTATAATTATATTGAATTATTAACCATTTAATTTAAATAATAAAATAGTACTTACTAACAGAATTATAAAAGGAAAAAAATTATTTAAAAATTTTTTAGAAAGCAATGTTTTGAAAAATTCAGAAATTATTGGCATTCTTTCATAATATTACTTTGTTTTAGTACAATTGTTATTTGTTTTTTTATCTAATTTGTTTTATTTAATATAGGATTAATATAAGCATGATATGACAAATGTTTTGCTTGCTATAAGATATTATTGATATAATGAAAGATTTTCTCCAATGTTTAAAATTATAATTGTGGTAGATAAATTGATGCACTAATTATTTTGTTATAGAGACTTCACAATTTTAGAAAAAAAAAACACTCCCTACAAAAGGATTAATCATTAATAGCACAATGTTGTTGTGCATAATATGGCTGTGATGTTGCTTTTTTCTGTAGAAAGAAGCAATCTTGAAATAAATGAACTTTAGAGAAATTTGAATTATTTTTGTGTTATGGTACTAATTGATTGTAAAAATAATTGAGGTTGTGATGAGAATGCACCATATATGTTGATAGAAATGAATGTAATTATAGTTTTTGCAAAGATAAAAGGAAAAAATTGTTCTTATGAGAACATGTTAGTGAAATGTAAGAATTGATTTTCCAATTTCATCAATTCTATCAAAAATATAAAATAGAAGAAATGAAGGGAATGGAAACATGCTAATTAATTGAATTTGTCAAACTATTGCACAATATTTTAATTTAGAATAGAATACTTTGTCATCATCATAGTTGGGACTATTTAATTGTGTTAGAAGCTTTAACATGAAATATAATCCCAAAGGCTTTCCCAGTATTAAAATCCTTGCATGAATTAAAAAATTTTAATTAAATAGTTTTCTGTTGTTTTATGTAAATGCAATTATAATATTGTAAATTGGGACAAATTCAAGGAAATCTAAGTACTGTAGTTTGTATAATAATTTTATGTACCAATAGAGTAATATTCAATTGGTAATATCTAATGTGCCTGGAATTTCCTTTGGCCATCCGGATAATATGGGTAACAGTTATCTAATACGTATCATGAGGTGAAGGTTATCTAAACAATCGATCCAACTAAATTCTGTTGGTGTATTCTAAGTCGTCCAATTAAAGTGTTTAAAAAATGAATTATGGTATTTGATTGATTTAAAATACACTGTATATCAATAACAAATTAAATTGGCATATAAATTTCAAATATTTTACTAAAATAAGAATGGATATGATTCATAATTAATTAAATATAGCAGTGATTACACAAATAGTTTTTGTAAATATATGATAAACATCCTGGAAAATTTTGATTAAGAATTGATTATGTATATACTGTGTAAATTATTCTGTTTTTTACAAATCTTGAATAAGTCCAAAACAAATATGTGGATGCCATCAATATGACAATAATTTAACTGAACCTTAAAAAATGAATATGAATTAATGTTTAATTCTAAAATTTTTTCATTCCCATATGATATTGATTTTTATTACAATAATGTCAATAGTTTGAGGGTTGAGACTACAGTTGCTTCAAATTTTTAAGAAAACATTATTATTCAGAATATAAAAAAAAAAAATGAATTTGATATATATGAATTTATTAATAATAGAATGTCTATATATTGTATATACTGTATTTAAAATGAATTTTTATTTCTTTATCATTTAAAAAGAAAAAAATATTTAAATTTATTTGCTTTTGTATATATAATCAAATTCTTAACTTCAAAATCATAGGATCTCTAGAAGCAGAACTTCAATTAATATTGCCTATTTCTCTGTTTTATATTACTTTAACAATTGAAGAATCATCACAAACGAAATGTAAAATATTGAGTATAACTAAATTCATTTCTGTAAATAATAATCTTCACAGAGTATCCCTTCAGATAATATCTGCTCCTGAGAAATCCCGTCCTCCAAAATCCGGCTTGACCCCTCCGCAGGGATGGAAGGATCAGCCGGATTTTGGAGGATGGGAATGAACAGACCGGGCCCGTATTCCATGATAAATATTTTCAAAGAGTGGAACCTGAGACTCGAACCAGGATTCTCCAGAATGGAAAGCCGAAGCATTTCCACGCGGCCAATCCGGCCCGACTCCATGGGTGTATTATCCATGGTTGCGTCGCATCTCGCCCAGTCCGCGTTTCTCTACAATATGAAATTAAAATGATTGTTCGACAGAAAATATCAAAGAAATATTAAAAAATTTTTATCATTTCTGAATCTCAATAAAACCATTTAATAATGTTTAAAGATAAAATTCAACTAAAATAAAAAAACAAATTTTACTGCAATTAGTGGGAGTGGAAAGCCTACGAGTGCGCACACGATCATCGGGAGCAGAAATCTAATATCTGAACTCAGCTATAAAGTAATAATGACTACGTATTTTTTACATGATCAGAAAATACACAAATTGTCGATCAGAAATTGAATATAATATTAAACTGATACATAGTGACCGACATGTTTACTCATTAAAAAAAAAGATTAATCTATTCATTTCCAGTTTTATTTGTGAAGAGCCCGAAAAATTAATAATTTTGAATATATTTAATATGAGCATTCACACACATTCTGCATATTTTTAATAATAAAATTGAGAAGAAATATGTAATTTTAGAAATAAATATGGCAGATCCGCCGCTACCATAGACGTAATAATAGGACAAAGATATATCACGACCGCTTGATATACTTGCGGTCATATTTGTGTCATATCCATAGAGATATTATTATTAGAATGCGCGTCTCCCAGTCGCCTGAATGGAAGCAGTTGAGGAAACCGACCGCCATATTGAATAAGTATAGCGGGGCAGCGATGTAT
>WUQG02366679.1:4414-18170 GCA_011317285.2 Androctonus mauritanicus | reverse complement strand
ACTGACGTGTTGGACTCATTAACAGGGATATTCTATCACGAGTGTGGCAGGAACTGGAATACCGCATAGACATTTGCAGTGTCACTGGAGGGACACACACACACACACACACACACACACACACATATATATATAGAAACTTTGATAATTGTAGTTTCACCCTAAATTTATCAAAATTAATTACAGGTATGCTTTATTTTTGTCCCATTCAATATGAATTGCCCTGTATTTTAAAATTCTACTACAGTGGACTCTTGATTTTATGAACTTATATAGACCCTAAAAAAGCTCTTAAAATCGAAAGTTCTTAAATGGGAATGGCATTAAGGACTTTTTGGAACAAACTATATAGTTTATGAAAAACGAGTCCACTGTAGTAGATTTTACCCAAGTTGACACATTTTTACCAATCATTTTAAAAATAATTACTATTACAGCAATAATTTTATTTATAATATTGTACATTTTTCAATTCCATTAATATTTTACTTTTTAGAAAATGAGTCGTGCATGTAAATTTGAAAAAAAACTGCATTCAATATTTAAAATATGGATAAACAAAAATTCCAACTTTGATAAATTTTTAAAATTAGAATCTTTTAGGTGTGTGTTAGCTAATACGAAATTCCAGTTTTTAATTTTAGAACTGGAATTTCATCAAAATGTGGCATTGTAAATGTTATATACAAGCAGTTTCCAATTAGTAAACAACTGCAGACCTCCAGGAATCTGCAGACTACCAAACATGAAACAGTTCTTACTTGCTATTGAAATGGTATAGGATTTTAATTTTGTGTCTATTTTAGTTTTTTTATATATATATAGTTAAATATTGTTTTAAAAAATGGGATTAGCAAATACATGGTTAATACAGTTTGAAGTTATGTTAAACATCATTTTTTCCATACACAACATTAACTTGTTAAACTACAAATTTCAATAGATTATAGTTCCAATTGTAAGAATACATTGTGCTATCCAAGATAATTTTCTTCCCATCAAATTGCATTAAGGTATTTAAATATGGTTCACTAATAAAACTGGATTTACAGATAGCCCTCGGTTTACGCCGCAGTTCCGTTCCTACAAAATACGACGTAAAATGAACCCATATTTATAGTGAGGTATAGGGTTAGGTTCTACATAAGTGAAAAATAAGCAAATAATTTTGCTTATTAATACAATACATTGCATTTTAAATTTAATATTATCTTATCATAAAATACATTTTAAAGTGAAATGTTTTTATTAAAAATCTTAAAAGCAAATGAAATTCAAACTTTCGGATCTCTAAACTAATATTTCCAAAAAATGTAAAATGTGTACATAACCAACACTATTATACAGAAAAAATAAGATTTTTATTGAATATATTTAATGAATGCACAATGGCGCAGCTCAGTAAATACATCAACACAAACAAAAATCGGTCTAGCATAGGGAGAATCAGGGAATTACATAGTGGCATTATTGTAAATTGGCATAAACTGAGGGCTATCTGTATTGATCCAAATACTTTTTTTTTGTTTTGTTTGTTTTTGTGTACACACACGCATTATGGATTTGGAACATTTACATCAATGACTTCCATTTAATTTCTTCCACATCCTAGCCTGTTTCAATTTCCTTTAAATCTATTTTATGTTCAGTAATTTTCAACTAATTCAATTTTAATGTGCCAAAATTTTAAGTATACAAGAGAAAAAATAAAAACCTTTCCAAACATTGCAGTAGAGAGATGACGTATCAATCCTCAAATCTGATGCTATTCTATTCAATCATCTCTACTGGAATCTAAAAATATGCCACAATATATGAGCTAAAATATTTTGTTTTTTTTAATATATCAGATAAGTTTTATAAAGCTGAATTTACATTCATTCAGTAAAATCAAATTATTGTGTAAACTATCATAAAATATCAAAACTTGTCACTTAGGCTGACCTCAGATCAAGGAATTCAGAATCAGATGAGAGAAGTCGCAGAGTAATTACTCTAAACTGATTTATCTTGTTTTGCTTTGACTCTGGTCAACTTTACGAATCCATAAAATATATTTTAATATCAAGTATGACATTTATCACAGATTAAATGTTATAGGGTTGTAGTTTTTTCTATAGTAGTTCTAGTCCTTATATTTTACAATCGGTGATAAGTAATTATTCAGAAATTTAAAGATTTATAGGAACAAGCCAAGCTCAAAGGATTTAGGATTAAAAGATCGGACTTCTCTCAAAAATGCTTTTAGTAGTAGTATGGTTAGAATATTTATTGCATGCTCTTTATATCAAATTTATTATTATTATTGGTATTTGGTAATGCTCTGCATGTCAGATAATAATAAATGAAAATTGTCAATTTCTCCATGTGTCACAAATCAAGCTTGCATAATTTATCAATGCAACTTCAGTATTCTCAAAATTAGTGGCATGACTTTTAAAATCATTAACTCAATTTGTAAACAATAGTAGTTCAATAATTAAACTTAACTAGATTCTATAAATAAAAAATGCATATTAGCTTCGTGTACAACAATTTTAATGCTGATTTGACCAGCACAGATTAGGGACGAGACATTATCAGGTTTTATAACATCCATTGTTGCTTGACATTACAATCTGACATCACAACCACCATATTAAATGTTACTAGTGCAAGGATACATGCCTTATCTGCTTTGCTTAACACTGTCAATAGATGATAGACAGCATTAATTAAATGATGTGTTGGTGAGAGTTAGAAAAAGAATTCACTACTGAATTTAATGAAATTCTGGTATTGTATCATTAACCCCTTCAATGCTGATTATAATTTCCACCTGCAGCCACATGCCAGCAATTTTTTTAGAGTTAATTAATACATATTTAATAAAATTTCAGCTGTATCTTTTGTGATGAATCAATGATTTGAATAAATGGTTATTGTCGAAATGAATATCTGATAGAAAGATAAGCCATGAACAATTAATATGCGCAACTTTCTTAGCTACATTACTGTTCTATATTGGAATACAAAAATGCATAAATTTATAGAAATTATCGGTTGTAACCAATTATTTACAACATTTTTAATTCAATAAAACAAACTATATAATGATAAATTTGAACAAATTTTATTAATGTATATAAAATTTAAAAGTTTTTTCAGGAAAGATAAAATTTAAAACACAGTATATAAAATTTATATATATTAATACATACAATCGTCATTATACCAAGGTAAACGATTCAAATTTAGTTGTTTATCTTGGTCACATCAATTAAAAAAACAGCACTACATCACATTCTTTACAGCAATATTCTCTCTTCATTTGTTTTTTATTGTAACATATTTTGCAATAAAAAACTGTCAAAACATGGTTTTTCCTTCTTGCATGACTCCAATTGACAGGCATTTTCCAAAGGGTTATCTTTTCTGCTGCCTATTGGTTTTTGAACATAATATAATTCGGTTGATATTTGAGAAGCATCATGTCTGAAGTTAACAAAAGGCACTCAGTGTAAGATTTATAAATAACCCAAGCATTGTATACACACATCTAGTACTGTGTGATGGTACAAAAATTACATATATTTCCTTTTGTCTTCCAAACAAACTGAAATATCATTTTTTGGGGTGCCTCCATCTCGCCAACATCAAACTATGTTGCTGAGAAATTTTTCAACATGCCTGATCTGTTTGTCCAATAACTGCTTGCAAGTGTTATATTTAGACTGGTTTTTCTAATCTACTTTGATAGAACCTCTCCTTAGTCAATATAACTTTATAATTTTTACCATCTTGTCAATCCCCATCGTCTAAGTGGTAATGCTGCCTGAATAACTCAAACGTTCCACACACAACCAAACAGAATTTTGCATAATTCTTAACCTTACTACACCAAGCTCAATTTGATGGTATACACTGCTTGAACCCGAACTGACCTTTCCACAACATCAGTGACTCATTCACAGAGCCATGTTTTCGGAATGTAAGTATTCTGAAAATTTATATGTAGACTATACTTATAGGATTTATTTATTTTTAAGCGATTATCATCCATTCTCTCTTCATTATTGCAAAAATGGAGATTTGATAAAATTAAAAAAGAATCGCTTTTTAACATTGGATGTATTTTAGTACTGACTCTCTACAGTTTTTTGGATCATCAGTCTGTTTTTTCACAATTCCCACGAACATTACAAGTGTCAAAAACTATTATTTCACATGGTTTCATATCTGTTGCATTTAAGCTTGTATTGCAATAGAACAATCCAATATCAGCATACCTGCTTCCAAAAAAAAAAAAAAAAGATTTATAATTTCTTATCAATGAACTGTGTCACCACTTGACTATTTCAATGCAATGTCTAAATTGCATTAGATGAATAAATGAAGTGACAACTGGGACCAGAAAATGTTTGGTAGTCCATTCCATTGGTATGCTCCTTTCAAATGGTTCTGAATATATTCTTTGGTACAGCACCTCACCCAATTTCTTTGTACCTTATAGCCAGATGTGGAAGGAAGCGAATGTTTCCTTTCGGAACTGACCGACTGCACTTGAGAATATTTGCTAGGTGATAAGCTGCAGGAAACAGTTTATGTGGAGATAGAAGTAACTGAAAATATGAAAAATTAGTCAAAAAAATATATTTTAAATAAAATTGCAATCATAGTAAAATTGTTAGTAAAACTTACCTAATTGTTGGAGACAGAACTAGTCAATGGCACTTCAGAATATAAACGCTGGGAGATTGTGGCAGAACTAGGGAATATGAAGAGAGTTAGTGAAAAATATTTCTTCTATATAAATTTTGAAAGAAATTGGTTATGGTACCTGAATATTCATCCATATCAGAAGCAAAACTTTGAAAACTTGATCTGATGAACTCATTGATGATCCTTTGGAATAAAAAAAAATTCTATTTCAGATTCACCAAAAGTTTTCTGGTGAGCTATTCTAAAATTTATATATTTTTCAATTTCAAAGAAAATATTTGCTTGAAAATTAAAATGCTTTCTTTCAAAAAGTGAAAAACAAGAATGCTAAAAGTTTAGTGCAGAAAAAACTATCAAGATATAAATTTGAATTATCTATGAAAAATAAGTGGAAAAAACAATTGAAAACAAGTGTATTTGGAAAATGGATCACTTCAAAGACCAAGAAAATTGACCAAAAAAATATTCAATCTTACTCAATTGAAGACAAATACAAAAGGAGTTATTTAAGACAGAGGAATAAGTTGAATATTGGGATAATCCAATTTATAAACAAAAGAAAGGTGAGTAGGAAAAAAATTCTAGCTACAATAGAGGAGTGTCATGCTGTAAAAATCAATTAACACATGACATGTTTATAAGCAGGAGCAGTTTAATGAAAACAAATATTTTTCAAATAAAATAAAACAAGAATTTAGAGTGAAGACAATACATTTAAGAGGAAAACAAAAAAACTTCTTATGAATTTGTAATTAACACATGTAGAATTTATAAAAAATATTTCACAACCTTGACGTGTATACACAGCAAAAGAACAGGTGCTTTTTACACATGGCATTCACATACAGCAAAGCCACTGAAGGGATTTTAAATTACAAATATCTGTACAATCTATACTACTAGCAAGTTAACCTGCTAGTAGTACTGATTTTTGTTATCTGCTAATTTAAAAGTTATTAGTGGAAAGGGGGATAATAGAAATCATAAGCTTCTTTTTCCTTTGGAAAGAAGACTAAAAACATTTTACTATTTGTATAACAGTAGGCCAAAACTATGTAAATCATTTTCATTTCAAATTATTAATCACAAATATAGAAAATGCTTACAAACCATGTATATGTTGTCTGTTCACAAGAATTTGAATACTTCTCCTTTGACCTAGAAAGCTGAAATTTGGAGGTGTTATTCAGAAAAAATATAGCAGCCCAAAATTCCATCCGAAAGGGGAGATTAAATTTCCAATATTTTACGGCTGAAAAATTTTATTTTTCAACCATTTGAGTGTTTCATTCTAAGAAAAATCTCTTCACATAGTTGAAAAAAATTTATACCTCAAAAGGAGGGCCACAAAAGTGGTATTAAAAATTGTCAAATTTGGGCTGTTAGTCCTATTTTGACAAAAATCATATACGAGGGATTTTAAGGTTAAAGAATAGGTGTGTGATTATAGTTTTTTAAATTCAAAATGGCAGATCCAATATGGCAGCTCAAATTTCATTGGACTTTTGTTTGTATGTGTTGTTGCTGGATTAACTATCTTTAAATACAATGGCTTCCATCCAATAAGCCTGGATACAAATCCAGGTCCCATTCCTTCGAAAGTATTTGGTGTCCGATTCCATGCTGTTGATTACCATTCTGAATAGTATCTAATAGTACCATTCTTTGATGTCAGGGCCTCAATTTACCCACTTAGCAATCAACAGATTCAAAAATAGTGTCTCGTACTGACAAACATTTGCATCATGAGCTACGACTCATCTTTGTTATAGACAGGATTATATACTAATAAGTAAATAAAAGTAATATCTTGAATTTTCGAATATTAAAAAAAGTTAAATTTATAGCAAAAATCAACATTTCCCAAATGTTTGTCAATAGAAGAATAACTTGCTTATTTACATTCAAATATTGTAAAAACATTTTCAATGCAATTTTTGTATTCTTCATTGTTTAGATTTATATGATTTGATGACAAAATTCAAACTATAAATATATTTGGGTAATGGGCATTTTTATAGCCCATCAAACTAATTGTTCAGACTTTTGTAGAAATTTAGAAGTTTGTGTGCTTATTATCAATATATGATCAATGCAGTTCAATAATTTTTGTGTATCCAATGACATTTTCACTAAGTATTCAGATCTACTGAAGAGATGTTTTGCCAGCTTCAACAAATTAGCATATTTAGAGAACTACTTACAGCAATTTAAATATCCTTAAAACTTATTCAAGGGCACAAAAGGTTATACAGGAATACCTCACTTAGTATGGCTTCACTCAGTGCTGACCCTGCTATAGTACAATTAATAATTTGAGTAATAAATTTTAATTAATACCGATTGATTCATTATTGTGCAGTTTGAAAAAATTTTGTGCTAAAATATTCCTGCCAAAATGAATGGTGCTGATTAGTGCATTCATAAGTACAAACTCGATCACTGAGGAGACTCGTGGCAGATACAGTCCACAGAGAACAGCCTCATGACAAACTATTTTTTAACTAGAAAATTAGGATGAAAAGTAAAAACATTGGGTTTTATTAATTTTCATTAATTTTAAGTAAATATACAAATATTTTTGTTTTATCAAAATTTGATAGGAATGAATTACTTATTTTCCTATAGAAATAACGTTTCACTCAGTGCGGATTCATTTAATGCGGTATTTTAGAATAACCAATTAACAGTACTAAGTATTCCTGTATATAAAATGAACAGCACGTTGTGCAGCTCTGACAAAATCATGCAGAAACTTATTAAAATTAATACTGTACTGGGAATTTTAAAGTACAACACACACCAACTCCTGCTAATAAAAAATATATGGTCAAATCATTCAAAAATTACAACTAAAAAATAGTTATCAAATACCTATAATTTATAACAATGAATAAAATATTGAAATATACCATCAAAAGCCAATTCTTTATTATAGATTTGAAAAGAAATAAAAATTATTGGAGTAAGAACAGTTCAATTTTTCAGATCATTTATTCACAATATCATAATTACAATATAAAGTGCACACTATTCACATCAATCTTAAATTCAAATTAAACATGTTAGAACAAAGTTTCTTCTAACATGTTTAATTTTAACTCATTTTTTGTCAAATGAAGCTGAACTAACTGAAAATATTAGTTAAAATTGTAATATGCTGAAGGCTTGTGTTTTTACTTATGGACACGGACACGGACACACACACACACACACACACACACACACACACACACACACACACACAAAATATGCAAAGTCTAACCTCTAGCATAATAATTTGAAACTGATTTAAACTAATTATTAAAATTCCAAATTATGCATGAGTAATTTGGATTGTAGATATTCCTAATTAATTTCAATTAGAGGGTACATATACAGCAGAGAATTATGAGAAAGGAAGTACTTAAAGCATCACAATACAGGAGATCTCATTATACTGCTCTATAAACTATAAATACTATGGCTTTCTATTAAGAAACCTTATGATACAGAACCATCATTAACTGTTAAGTTTCTATTGTTACTTCCCAAATAAGCTTAGTTTTTAGAGGAACAGCCTTCACACTACTTTCATTGTGCATACTAATCATTAAAAAATTAAACATCCCATACAAAACTAATTCAACTCACAGACAAGACTACAATTTGGATATCATTACAAAATAAATACTTTTAAATTGTTTAACTATTCCTAGGCTTAATCCATACTTATACAATATGGCACAGACATTCCAATAAAATGTTCTGAATATAAAGTAGAATTCATATTAAAAAATGAACAGCAATGTATGATTTTTGTTATTTCAGTGGATTAGAATTTGTTAGAAATACTGAAATCAAAGCATTAATGTTTTCAAGATTTTAAAATTTTATTGAAGATAAATATATGCAATTAACTTCATAAAAATATTTTTAACTCAAACAAATATTCTATAACCATCTCATTTATAATGAAACAAAAAGTAGATTAAACAAAAAATATACACCATTTTATATTATATGCCAAGAAGAAAAAGCATTAAATGATTTCCAGAAACTAAATATTAAAGAATAACTGAAGAATAAACTGACGGTTAAAATTAAACATATTTAAAAAATAAACATACTATAAAATTACAAAAACTTTCAACTACACAGAGTAGAAAATTATTGATATACATAAGAATAGATATATTGGATTACTAAAAAGATTTCCAAGTTACAATGTAAACAAAGTATTATTATAAAGATTTCCGTTGGTTTTGTTTCTACATTAATGCATATCAAAAATCACCAGAAAACATAACACAGAAGATATATTATAATGAATGCATGTCGATATCAGAGCACAAATATGAAAATATATGCAGCAATGTTCAAAACAAAATCTTTATAGTAACACTAAGTGAGCACTTTTCAAAAATAATTACAGAATTCAGATTAATAAAAAATAATTTTATTAGAATCTCATACTTACGAATTTCAGATTCGAATTATTATCCCACACGGAATGATCCAGGAAAAGTTTCCAATATGTCATTAAAAGCACAGACATCATCAAATATCATTTCCATAATTTTAATTCTATATAAGAATATTAAAAAATTCATTAAAAATAATTACAATCAATCAGCAATATACAAAATTGATGATCAAAACATTAAAATCACCACTCCTCAATTCAGTAAACTTAATTTTCATTCCGAAAGAACTCCAATTCTAGAGATTTCTAAAACCTATGCGAGAAAGAAATATAATCAGTAATCCCACCCCCGCCCACAAAAACATTTTAACAGGCCATAAATTTTTTTATACGAATAAACTCAGCCGAAACATTTGTAAACAAGATGATAAAATTTTCTTTATGAAATGTTTAGTCAAAATATTAAGCTTATAGTCACTTATTCGAATACCAGCTTCTGCACTGTAACACCACGTATTGCATTCTTTTCTTCCTTACATCTGATTCCGTATCCTTCGCAAATCTGAAATCCTGCATAGAAAGCAAAAGCGATAAGTAATCCCCGTCCCCTCCCATAAAAACATAGCATTTAGATAGTAAAACATTACAGCAGTTGTTTCTAACTCACAGGTCTGAACATTATTTCCATTTTGAATAATTTTTACACAACAAATTCAACTATTAATTAAGTTATAGTAACCATCCTATTAAGCAAATTCACGAAAAATTAAAACAGGTGTTTTACTTATCCGGCGACAACAAACTCCTCTCTCTTCGTCCAACTTCTCTCTCTCTTCGACTTTATACCTAAACTCGCGATGAGGAAAAACGGCAATGTACTGATCCATGCATTCGGGACTAGCACATCGAATGTTTCTTTCAAAAAACACACACAATATCACTGGTCTAGAAATATAATAAAGCCCAGTTGATAGCATCTTGAATTTTATAACCTGAAATTTCACAGGAAATGGTTTCTCACTGAAACAAATTTTCTATTGCAAAATAACAAAGGGTTTATACTCCCTGTATATACTCAGAACTGCAGGATTAGTAAAAGAAACCAGTTATAAAAGGCTCCATATTTGAATTCTTATTCGGTATCATAACAGATTTCTTCACAAAATCTTTTATATCTAACAAATACGAAACAATTTTCAATTAAGCCTAGAAAGTCTACGAGAAATGCCAATATCATTGCTTTCTTCGATACTCCCTCAGCTCCGTTACTCCAGTCCACCACGAAAATTTGTCACAATCTTTTCGACTGCTAAGGTGAAATTCACAAAGTTCTTCGTAACCTGTAACGATTTTGCAATTCACAAGGAATGGTATTATCCCCATATCCTGAAATTCATATTAAACATTTTAGAGATTTCTATTTTAAATGCATAACAACATGCATTTCTACACATTAGGAACAATTTATTTTCAATTACAATTCACAAAAAGTTACTTTTTCGGTGTACTTCTCACCCCTCAAATAGCCTACGTTGAAAATCTGAAATAATGTAAAAATGTTTTTGCACAGCAAAGAGAAAAAAACTTTACATGCCAAACAATAAGCATTACACAAGTGCTTCACTTCTAAAATCACAGTAATCAAATCTATTTAAGAAAAATTTCCAAATATACAAAAATTGCAATGAGTCCTTACTTTTGTCTTCTTTAGTCTGTAAGTAAATAACAAGCAAGCAAATTCTATTTAATCTTAATACCTACGAGACATTTCTTCTGCAAACTTAATTTCTGATCTGAAATGAAATTCTTCACACACACACAAACTCAAAAATACATTTCGTTTACCGTTATAATTATAGCATTCCACAGAAAATTCATCGGTAAAAACATGGCAAATTGATTTAAACAACAGTTTTACAGTAACACACAATTTCGTGTGCAGGAAGGATATCAGCAGAAAAATTAAACAGCACCATTTAATAACTAATTCTAAAATTTTATTCAATTAATTGCATTTAAAAGAATGTCAAGTGTAACATAAATGCCTGCACAAAACATCTCGCACACTTCTGCTGTAACGGCTGCCCAAAACTGATGGCCGTTTATTTAATACTGCTTATATCCGTTAAATCTTAAAATCCTGTTTTAAAATTAGAACAAAGCAATCACATTACAGATCAAAGCAACAATACAGGAACTCCCGAACCGCTGCAAGACTCTCATTCCAAAGACGTATAGCAAATCTCATGCAAGTTCAATCTCCCCGGCGATTACGACCCATAAAAAAACACTGGGCAGAAATCTGCATATCTAGCCTGCTACGAGGCAGTAGTTAATTTTTCGCGTAAAGCGGAACTTGCTCAAGTCTGGGAGTTCCTGTGCAGTAATAAATTAACAAAAAGTCATTTATGTATTAAAAAATATCGAGCAAATAATATATAAGAAGCATTCACCATTTCAGTTCTTCAATTTGAAATCCGTGGGAAAGATTCTTGGCAACACTAATAGCAGCATGCAACATTTCAAATAATGCGCCAAAATTGAATGCATACTTGAAAACCATTATTCCTACTTACGCTCCTTTCAAACCCACAAACAACAGTTCAGACGCTCTACAAAGACAGGTCGCTTGACGTAATATCAAAAGCAGCAGTCCGACGACGTCCAATTATGCATCCATTTTAGCATCAGGACCCAGCTCCAAAAACTGTTCGGTATTATATTGTTATAATTCTCAATTTCCCCTAAATCTACACAATTGGGACAAATCTTGATATTAGCAGAACAGCAAGATTTCACATTTTCAAATTTCTTTTTAATTCAGTAGCATTCAACGTTTAGCCAGGACTTGAAAGAAACAAATCATCTTTCAACACCTCTGTTCAATATGCAGCTACTTTGTTTAATCTTAAAAGGCAATTGGTATCCTCGTAAACAAACACTGCAACAACACATTTCACACAGTGCACAAATTCAAATTTTTCTGTAGATTAAAAATGCACGATTAACAAGTAACCAAATCAAATGCACAAATTCTCCCAAGCACCGCAGTGGTTTACCCCTTATTCCGTGTTTACTGGGAGACAGCCAATACAAAATTAAACAGTTGCAAAAGGAACTAATATTTCACTGGCTCCAAAATTGAACACCACTGACGTAGGCTAAAACTTCAGTAAAACGGTAAAAGTGTACTCCCTGAATGCCAACTTGATACTTTAGCAAAATCATTTACACACCGGGCAAACGTGCAATTTTCTTATAAAATCATATTCAGCTAATTTGATCGGATTTCTGGGTCAACGAAAACGTTAAGTGGAGGCTATTTCCAAAAAAATATCTGTTACGCAAGAGAGACTCGACGTGCTTCAGCGATTTCCTTTACTCTTCTGTCTGAAACGGCTATTTCCGCAGCTCGACGCAATCTCAACCTGGACATAAAAATTATAGGTAAGATGCCCCCCCAAAATAATCTGATAAGCAAACTCCAAATTTTACCTAGTATCCACTCGAAAATAGTCACAAAAAAAAACTTTGGTGCTTCGACCTGAAAATATAGACTCAAACATCCCAGTTTTAATTAGACTTACCTGCAATGTATTCAATTCTTCTGTAACTGACAATACTATCACCTTTTAAGGCTTTGGAGTTCATAATAATTGAAAAATTTTGAAAAAACTATAAATAGGAATATTTACTTTCTGAATACCGAACCACTGATGTCATTCCTCTCTTGTTCTTCGGAATAGCTTGCATTCTCCTGGCAATAAATATAAATCTGCATAGAAAACATCCCACCCTTTCCAAACACAATCACATACAAGCACATTACAAATTAAATAATGGTCAAAAAATTACATGCAAATAACTCATTTTTTCCTATCAATAACTATTAGAACTTGGAAGAATAAGTTTACCTTAGCCAGGTTCTCCCACGTATTCACATACCTCCATCTTTAACCTTACCGTAACAGATGGTGCGAACCTTCGACCATTGATTTCTCTATCTACAAACAAGTCAAAAGGAAACGACAAAACAGCAATGGCTCCCACCATTCAAAACAGCCAGATCACTTTCGGATTTCATTACTTGGTATATCATATCAAATCACAAATTCACACTTACTTCGAATTTTTCACTGCACATTCCAAAACTGTTCAGGCACCTAACTGTTCACCACACATTTTAGCTCAACTTTTATAAATTCAGCTGTTCAAGTACAATAATTTTCATAGTTAAGTTTATAAAAAAAAATTTTTTCCCACATTTCTATTTGCATCAAAACGTGCCGTTTAACTGTTACGGCTACTTCAAATCATCAGTTAGTTCCAAACTGTTAAAATATTAAATTCCTATAATTTGATACGTCATATAATAATAATTTTAATCTTAAAAAATCATCATATATTTTCACAGGATAAACAGAGCCTACGTTCGTCGGTCAATACATTCGCCTGTTTATATGTACTACTAGATTACAATAAGGTTTCAAAGTGAAAATTCGGTACTTGTTATTGAAAGGCAATTTTACAAATAAAATATCACCATTCTTATCACTCTTCTCCCTTCGGTTTTCTTAATTTTCATTCCGAAAGAACTCCAATTCTAGAGATTTCTAAAACCTATGCGAGAAAGAAATATAATCAGTAATC
>WUQG02366568.1:0-18172 GCA_011317285.2 Androctonus mauritanicus | reverse complement strand
CTTTCTCCTTATAGGTAGGGGGGAGGGAAGGGGAAAAAATGTATGGAGGAAAAAAAAAAAAAAAAAAGGTGCGACTTCGCAAACGACGATTATTCTAATCTAATTATAGTTTTCTCTGATATGGTTAATAATGCATTTTCTCCATTTTTGTCGACGCCTAATTGGAAAAGTGGTTAAAAATCGGCGCCACTGCTATTTCTTCGAGGATTCTTAATTAAGAGCTATTCTTTCAAGATCTATCGATCCGTTCGCACGTAGTTTTATCTATTTATAACGAAATTAATGCCATACTGAATAAATATGAAGCGAGCGATTTAGCATATATGAAAAAACTAACTTAATATTCATCAAAAATTTTAAAAGATGCAAAGCGAACGAAAAATCAGGAGGGGAGGAAAAAAAAAAGAAATGCCAAGACTGAATAAGACAACACTTGACTGATGGATGGATGATTGATGGAGAAGAGGCGAAAGATATATTAAGATGAGGAAATAAGCCAAGAGAAACATTTTCTGTCAATATTGAGGGGAATGTCTTATCTTTGACACCAATCAGATAAGAAGAGGCGTTCGAATTATCCCAAAACTCTCATGGTGAATTTTGTCATCAGCATAAAGTAAGAATAAATTAATCACTTATTTAGCGAAGGAGAAAATTAAGGTGTTATCACCTTTCAAATATTTTTCACCTATTATTTCACGCCTGAAAAAGTAAAAAAAAAAAAAACGATTTTTCGATTTGATTCGATGAAATTACTTAAAATTGCATCACACAACGTGTATTTTTCTCTATAAACTTTTTTATAATTTAATGTAATATTTCTATAAAAATACTAAAAATACATTGATCCGATTGTCGTTGAGTTTATACATTAAACTATAACCCAATTTTATCTAGATTACTATCATCAAAGAGTAATCGGGACTGAATTTTTATTCTTCTAGAATCTAGATAATTATCATTAATATTGTGTGAAAATCCGTTAAATTGTTTTTTTTTTTTATTGAACTACTACTTTGTAATAAATCTAATAACTAAAGATACGTTTTCTTCTTTATTTTTTTTAATATATCTTTTTAAGCAATATCTAGGTCAAATTTTCTTTTTCTTATAATAGGTTTCGATTCCCTTTAGGTTTGATTATGTAGTTTTATTTTCCTTCACAAATTTCTCTGGGATATTTTAAGCTATTAAAAGACAGAAAATATCTGGAGGAGAAAAATATTCCCATTAACAATCATTAACCTCTCGTATATCTTTTAATTGTCTTATAATTGTAATTTAACTGAACCCAAGTTATCTCTATCTCTAGCATAATCTTCACCTGGTATATTATAGTTTATCTTCATCAATAACTTAATTTCTGTCTTAAGATTCTTCCGATTTCTCTCTTTATCTTTGTTTCGATCTCATTCGTGTTTTCTTAATTTATCAGCTATTTATTCCTATTTTTCTCTACAGTGACATATATCAACAAGTAGTACTTCGTTAGGTTTTACTTCTTTAATAGTCAATATATTTCGTGTATATCTTCGTGTTTTATTTTATAAACGATTTCGGATTTAAAACATAATTTATAGTAATATGCGATTTCATTCTATACAGTTTTATTGTCTTACGATAATCGCAGATGTCACGAAATTCTTCTTAGGAAATCCTCCCTTTAATAGGTCTCCTTCGCGTGATGTCACGTTCCGCATCACGACAGACGTGGAAATCAGAGGGTGTGTCATCGTCACGTGTTGTAGCATGCGTTGCTTGTCTAATAACAGATCGGATGAATCTGACTCCGGCTTGGATGGGAGGAAATTGGGATATTATTACCGTTCTGGTTGCCAGATTGAAGTTCAAATAACAGGGCTCCACCTCGTGACTAAATCTATTAAGGATTTCTAAATTGTTGATTAGTGATGGTGATTCATAGAAAACTTAGAAAAATCAAAACTTTTCTAATCTCTTGTTAAGTTAATTTTAATTGTAGGCCATACACTATATCCGGAGTTTCTCTTTGAAAACACTAAATACGAATTTATAAGATAAAGCAAATCTAAACATTAAGTTTGTGAGAGTAAATTACAGAACTTTTAATGATCGATAATCCATAATTTTCGATGATTTAAAGCCATCAGAACAGTGGTTTTTAGATAAAAACTAAATTTATAATAATTATTACTGATGATAATTTACATATATTTATATCAACAAAAATTTTAAATGGCGAACTATCAAAATTATAATTTTAATTTTAGATTCTATTCCTTTAATTAAAAATGAAAACAGTTATATTAGATTTCTTTAATAAACTAGACAAGTTTTATATTAAACTAAGATTAGACAATCAGTAAAACTGCTAACAACTTTACCTATTTGTTGTTATTACTTTCGAGAATTATGAGGATGCTCTATTTAATTTTTCAAGGGTTCCTATTAGACGTTATAATTCTTTAAGATTAACTGCACGCTTATTATTTATTAGTTTGAATAGCCTATTATGTATCTGTAACTAATTTATAAAGTCTAATATGTGAATTATAACTTTGAAAACTCAGCTATAGATATATTATACGTTGCGTGGGCTTGTAAATTATATACGTGAAGTTAAGGAATTACAACTGTTAATATGCACCTCTTGAAAAACTGGATACAGTATTATAATCAATTGTAATGATTTATTAACCTTTATTAGTCCTATTTTATGGTTTTTTTATACAACGGTTTGTTAAATCTTCTACATTTTTATTATCGGTGCTATTTATCATTAAGACATATTATTTTGCTACAAAATCGTGTGGCCTTGTATTGTTATATTGGTAGAGAGAAACACCTCACTTACCTTATATGGATCAACTGGTCATGACTTTATGCCACCTACAAGCAGTCTAATAAGGCGTATGATTTTAGTCTTCCGTAACAGCTGTAAAGATTTGACTATATAAGATAGTGTCAACTTAAAAAAAAAAAACATAGAAATAAATCATTAAATAATAATTTAACAGCACTGTTCCATCTATAATTAAAAATATATAAAGCTATACAAAATGGAAATGTAGGTAGAGAGATAATTATCACTAAAGGTGTGAGTCATCCCATCTGCTGCCTAATCAGGACCAGGTGAATATATCCATGAAAGGAGGCAGCTATAGAATTATCTTATTAACTATAATAGTGAGTTAATTTGTATGCTATAATATTTTTCTGCTTATCAATTTGTCATATATTTTTATTGTTGTTTCATTCTGTCGGAAGATAATTTTAAAATAACAACGAACTTCGTGTGCGGGAGGGGAAAAAAAATCGATTGTTTCTCGAGAATCTATCATATCAAGCAGTTATCTAAAAGTGAAAGATTTTAATCAGAAAAAAAAAAATTAATATTTTCCAGGTGTCTTTTTTTAATAGATTTAAAATATGTAACTTTGAATATAAATATAGAAATTTTCCGATTTAAGTACATTATAGCTTAATGTTGTAGTCATAAAGAAGAGAGGTAAACATACCTTAAATCTGAAATTGATTTTTATGTGATTTTAAAATATGTAATGTAAATTTTATTAATTATTTATAAGAAAAAATGCATTAAAATGCTTCCTTTATGTTTGTATTTATATATAACTTAATATTCTTCACTTATAGGTATAAATCCAAAATATTTTGCAAATTTTTCAATGATATCGTTATGTTATACAATAAATTTTTGGAACTCTTGGACCTTCCTTTTTAAAAATCCTAATCTTGTATTTAAGTAATTTAAAAACTATTAGAGAACGTATTTCACATATTTATAAATATTGGGGTGTTATATATAAAAGATAATGCATTTTAAAATGATTAGAAATTATATATTTACGAAAGAAAGATTATAGATCACATGATTCAAAATATTTGACGCTTGAAAAGTAAAGTTCTCTAAGTTCATTAACGATCCTAGTTGAAAACGTCTTCTAACCAATGTCAACAGTCTTTAAAAAAAAAGACACTGTTATTTCTATAGAAGAAAACAGATGTGTAAAAGGAAGTGCGAAATAGCGTGAGAATGTATTTCGTTCCTTTAGAAACCAGCATAAACATATAGAATACTTGTCATTTTGTTTCATTTAAATTATCAATTATCATGATTATTCAATTAAATATCTGTAAATGCTAATTGCCCCATATTAACATTCCTATCGTATAAATGATTTCGATATGTTCGCTTCTGAGAATGTTAAAAAAAACTACTTTATAATCAAGAGAATATAATTATAGATAATTCGAACATACAGATGTGACAATTGCCTATGATATAACACCCAAGTTACATTAGAGAAGTGCAAATGGAATTTTGTAGATCATCTCCAGAGATTAAAATAGTGAAATGTTTATTCACATCGGACTTACTCCACCCGTTGGTCATCATGCACAATCCAACTATATGGCAGCAAAGTGGAAAATTATGTTGCTGAATAAATATTCTCGCCCCAGAGAGATATTAGAACTACAGCAGAAACGTGATAAGCCTACTTTTAGATACTTCGATTAGAGTAATTCACTTAATGGTGTAACATCGTGACTTGTGAGGTTGTCTGACCATTCGAAGTTAGATTAAAATAGGAACTGATCAGCATGTGGATCGGATAATCGAAATTTAAAAATACATCAGATGTTTTATTGTTGTTTAACATTCTTCAAAAAGTTATTTTCCTACACGCACTAAGTTAGAAACGTTTGGAATAGTTTCGAAAGGATATTAAAAATAGAAAAAATATATATATTTTATTATGTTTAATTAATAAAATATTAATTTTTATATCTATTTTCAGTGCTAGGTTAAGAAGCTCTATAACAGGACATTTTCTTCCACTCTTGTCACCAACTCAAGCTGCAACATGACTTTTAAGTGAATTTAACTCGCGAATTTAAGAGATTTATTTGAGTTCTGCACATTTCGGATTAAATATATTCCAACTAGTTTGCCAAAATATTGAATGATAAAATTAGTATAGCCATTTAAGACGGAACTGATGTATTATAGTAATGTATCTGTATATGTTTCAAAATAAAATTTGTTTTTTGAATCTTTAACGGTATATTCAATTAAAGAAATGATTGTTAAAGAGTATGAGAATATGTGTGCAAGCATAATTTTATATTCATGTAAAATATTTTCAAAAATTATCAGGAACGAATAACTTAAGGATATTTCGTTACGTCATTGTGTAAAATGCAATAGTTTTAAATCCAGAAGTGATGATAATCAAGAATTTTTTCTTCTTAATGTCAAATTCTGCAGTTTATTACTGCAATAGTAAGCAAAGTACACAACATAATGTTACAAAAACGTGAAAAAATTTAATGAATTATATCGGCTTTTGATCGTAAATCACTTCAACAGGCCACAAAATATCAGACTTGCATATTATATCTACGACAATTTTTATCTTTCGATGTTTGCACGTAGTTTGCAACACTTATCAAAATATAATCACTCTAGGGAATATCAAAGCGTCATTACAACCGACTGGAAAACACTGAGTTTCAATTATTTAACTATATTTACAATGATTTCAATCATCACATAAATTATGAACCACTTAAGATGTTAAATTTATTCCGTTTAAAAAAAAATTTTAATTATATATTATGTTTTACATAATAATTTTACATATTCGACTTTATTATCAGAACCAGAAGTTCAGATAACAATCTAATTTTAATAAAAATTTTCCTTATAACAAATCACGTTAAAATAACACTATTATTAGCCAAATTATGACAAGATAATTATCCATTTAATTACTAAGCAGAAAATCTATATATTATTCTTAAGATATTAGCAATATCAAAACCCTGTTATTTAACAAGAATTTGTTTTATATTTGCTCTATTTGTTAATTAAATTCATAAACCAACCCATGACACCTTTGGTATGTAATCCGAAAACGTGCAGCAGCAATATTAGATTTTTTAAAGACAAATTATGACACTTCAAGTTGAGAGAAAAAAAAATAAAATATGGATACTAAACTGCCTTACCTCATAAAAAAAAAAAAAAGTCAGTTAAAATGACGAACATTCAACTAGACTGGGTGGGACATTCCTGCTGACAGTAAATTAATTAATGAGTTAGAACGATTAAAGCTGACTACGGACCGCAACTATAATTATCCGGTCAGGTGTTAATTCTGCACCTTCATCTGAAAACAGAATTAAAAAAAGAAAAACCATTTAATCCATCTTAATTGAACGCTACGTTCTATATTATATAATTTATTAATTCTGTATAAAAACTGATATAACTATTTTTCGATAATACCCGAGTTCTGCATCACTCTGATCTGGCCGTAGATATGATTGATTTAATAATTAATAATTACCAAAAAAAGATATCTGCCTTGTAATCGTTCGTATAAACAGCACCTAAAAGATTAAAAAAACGCATATTTCTTAAGTATTTACAAAATTAAATATTCAAACTTCTTAATGATATTTAATTTCACGTCTTGTTGATATCCATCTTAACTACTTCATGACCAATAAATGTTATATTGATCAACCGTATCAAATCGATAATTAAATCAATAAAAAATGATATAAAATTGTAAATTTTTAAGATAAGATGTTAGTTAAAACGTCTTTTATTCTTTAATCATGAGAGTTAGATTTAATACCGTAAAATTATAAAAAACAATCAATACTTATCTTTTAAATAATACTGCGCCGTTTTAACATAAAAATTCGATCAGGTTTTTACTAATTTATAACTATTTAAACAATTATTAGAATCGTCTGCCTTTATAAACGCCATTTTGTAATTAAGTGCCATCTCACTAAATCTGAAAAACCATATTAAAAAATAAAAAAAAAAGTAAAAAGTAAATTTAAAGAGATAACTTTTATTTTCATTTTATTAATTAACGTTGAATAATAAATGTTAATAAATAAACTAAGTTATAATTGCTATATAATTATAGTACAAATTGATTAAACAAAAACGAATTTCATATATTAAGACAACATTAATAAATGCTGATGTATTGATATATATATATTTTTTATTAATCATTTTAATTAAAAAGTTAAATTTAAAGTAGAAATTATTATTATATCTTCAAATGAACAGAAATGTATTTAATTAAAAATTAACGGTTGCCAGATTAATTTACTAAAAATTAAAAGTTGCCAGTTTTAACAGAGTAACAGAAAAAAAACTCGTTTAATGGTAACATTTCATTACATATAATATAAGTAATAAAGTTTAATGCAGTAATTCTCAAACTTTGGTCGTTTATTTCTTAATGAAAACCGTTTTTAAAATGAAACAAGTGCAGTAGATTCAATTAGAAGTAATTGCGAACAGTCTATACCAGGTTAGGATCTTTTGGGTCAGGCAATTAGCCATCAGTACAGCATCAGGGTGCAGTTACTCTGGGAGGGACAAAGAAGGGGAGGGGAGAGAGGGTGACGGTTGGTGTTGGTCCCCTTGATGAATTGTTCCTGTCCCTCGTTAACTGGTGTGAGTTATCTTCTTGGGTCGGTGTAAGTCGTAACATCAATAAAT
Source organism: Androctonus mauritanicus (assembly GCA_011317285.2). Lineage (NCBI taxonomy): Eukaryota > Metazoa > Arthropoda > Arachnida > Scorpiones > Buthidae > Androctonus > Androctonus mauritanicus. The sequence continues at coordinate 10,635 of WUQG02366568.1, read as the reverse complement.
TACTGTTACTGTACCTTACTTCCTCCAAGTCTATTATTACATCGCCTGTTATTTCAACACCCACAAACTGGAGTTTTTCTTTACCAAGTATTAGTGTTCTTCTTTGCCAACTTCACTTTTTAAAGTGATATTTACATTAGCGGTAAATCAATATGATTCCTCCCGACCGAACCGAAACTTTTCCGCAGTTTTCATCCGATAATATATTCGCCAACCTATAAAACAAAAAACGGTTTACGGAACTGTGTAAAATTTGCATCAAACTTAACTTCATAAACAGTATGCAAAAATAATGATATAAAGTGGTTAATTGAAGCCCTTTATAGTTTTTCGTCGCATCTGTCTACATCCGATGCACAAATAAATTTTAAGTAATAACATTAGCTTTGTTTACACATTAAGGGATCTCAATTATGAGGTTTGTTCCAAATTCTCCCCCTATTTTTTTTTTCTCTCTCTCTCTCTCTCGATTGTGTCCCCGCGGCACCTTAGAAAATCCGATGCTTTGCTTATTCTACAATTACACCCTAGATTGTTTCGTGTGATAAAATACTACAGGAACAAACGATCGTTGTTATAGTCAGCCCTATTGGTATATAAGTGGGGAAGTGCGTGCAGGCGACTACCTCACGGCACACACTTTCTAATGACGCGATTAGAGTCGCGCAAATTAAGGGGTTCCTACCCAAAAAAAATAGAACAGAGTACTAGAAACTCTGACACCTTAACCAAACACGATTTTCTCTCGTTGTCTGTTTAATAAAATTTAAAAAAAAAAAAAAAAAGAATTCTGTAGGTCGGGAAATCCGATAAATATAAAAAAGTGCAGAAGATACAAAAGAGAGCCTCATACTTGTGGGCTTTTCCATTGGCCGGGATGACAACCGGACATACGAGTTATCTACAGATACTTATCGCTGTTAATTGGAAGAGCGGGAAATGTCAACAGCGAGTGAAGTTTCTTTAACCTGTAATTGTCTCCGACAGGTTTTATTATTATCTCGACGCCATCTCTTGATCCGCCAGCTTTCTGAAAATTGTCGCTATATAGTCGCCAGGTGTAAACTGTTAATATGACCCACAGAATTTTGATACTTAACGATAAAAAATGGTCTTTTATTTTAGGATAAAATTGATTAAAATGAGTAATCGTTAGGTTTTTTTTCCCCTCCTTATATCTAACCCCGCCACTTGAATGCTTTTTCATTTATAAGGAGGTTGGTCGACCCTCTAGGGCTCCATATAAGGAAGATGATAAAAATTTAGGACTCGCGAGTTATCTATAGATGAGTCTTTGAGCTGGTATTTGAATCGAAGAATGATCTCTAACTTTACTATTTAAGTGAAAAGTAATAGTTAAGATATATGACGATTTAACTGCAAGTTTATTAATATACAACTCTAGATCTATGGCATTAATAACAATATATAGTTTAGTATAACTTTTATTATAGTTTAGAAGTATATGCCAGCTATTTACGGGATTAAATTAAAAAAAGAACAAAATTATTATTATGCCAATCCAGAATAGTGATAATTATTAAGCGAAGGTTTGCTGTATATAAACCTTGGCTGGCATTTTTTGGCGTCACATTATTTACAGTCCAACAATAAAGTGGCTACTTTGTTCGTAATTTCTTTGACAGTCATAAGTACCTTTCAAAATGGCTCCCGCCTACCGAAACTTCTACATCGTTCAAATAGCGACCGTAACAATAACCTACCATTTTTCGTCACATTGGAGCGAAATAACACGATGATATCTTCAAAAAGGAGGATCTGTACAGTTTGATCGATTCCCCAAAATGTCTTAATGGACCCTCTCGGTGAGATAAAGACTAAACCTTTCATTTAAAACATTTCTTCTTGTGAAAGTGAAAAGTTTCTCCAATTTTTATTATTAATATAATATATATATGAAACTGAAATTTAAAAAAAAAAAATTTCGATATTTTATTGACTTTTTTAACTGATATACACACTACACAGTTTTTTCTAAATAAAACACCCAGTTTGAAAATGTTTAACACGACTCAGATATTAATCAACTCTCGTGTGTTTAAAAGAAACACGTCCTTATTCAAACAGAAACATTCGACATAAATAATAACAATATTCGCATATTTTATATTAATTTACATTCATTCAAAATTGAGAAATCGAAACTTCTCTGCACAGCTTTAACTTTTAATAAGCGAAAGTGATCAGTTGAGTCGTAATTTTGATCAATTTCAGTAACGAAAGCGACAGTTTCGACGCGAAACCGATTATCAACAACATTTTTTATTTATAATCAGTTTCGATAGATCAACTGATCAGACTACGAAATTTATACAAATGATGATCAGTTTCTCATTTAATTGCAATATTTATTGTAATTAACTTGAAACTGATTACAATAAACACAATAATTGAATATTCGCATATTTTATATTAATTTACATTCATTCAAAATTAAGAAATTGAAACTTCTCTGCATAGCTTTAACTTTTAATAAGGTGATTAGCTGAGAAAGTGATTAGCTGAGTCGTAATTTTGATCAATTTCAGTAACGAAAGCGACAGTTTTTTTTTTTTTTTTGCATCGATCAGTTTCGACGCGAAACCGATTATCAAAAACATTTTTTATTTAATCAGTTTCGACAGAGATCAACCGATCAGACTACGAAATGTACAAATGATGATCAGTTTCTCATTTAATTGCAATATTTATTGTAATTAACTTGAAACTGATTATAATAAACACAATAATTGAATATTCCAATACTATAATTAGTTGTACTTGGCACAGTTTCCGGTAATAAGTAATACAACTGATCATTTTGATACGCAATATAATAGCCTACAACAATCGATACATTTCACACCGTAATTAGCATAAATTATTGCATAATAGCAGAAAATAACTATTAAAAGGTAAATCCAGTATAATTACACGCGTTCCAACCACTATCGAACGTAAAAAAAAACAGGTGTTTCTCACTCCGAATATAATTATAAAGTTGTAAAATACATTAATACGTTATAACAAAAACGTGTTTGTTTTTTGACTGTCATCAGGAATTTAGTCTTTTCTCCGCTATAACCAACAGTTGAAACTAATGATTCAAGTTTAGCTCTGTGTATCTCTCCCCGCGGCTTCGAACCCTCCAAAAACAAAACAGCGAACAGTCAGAGAAGCTCGGAGCCCTGGAGTAATCGTCTACTGAGATGGATAATTATATAGATTGTCGATAAATGGTATTATAGCGTCTGTGGACGGTGTCACTAATCCTTAGTATAGGGGGAAAGCCAAGCAGACTGAATAAGGTCTGCCGTCTACGTTAACACTTCTTGGCTGCTATTAAGGACAGATACCAGACTCTCTAACTTATCATTATCGCAATTCTTGTTTATCTGATCTACAGATTGAAGATATAAAATTAATGAAAATCTGGCGGCTCCTCCATCTGATCTTTCACACCTCCTCCTGATATCAGCAAAGGATTTGGATCTGCCCTGTGCTAATTTCAACAAATTATTTGCATAATTTATTCGGAGGTGTTACTTTTATTAAATAATTCCGATCGGGAGCAGTCTCGTTTATCTTTCTGATGAAATTTTTTAAAAAACTATCAACGCCAGGACCTAAACTGTATACAAACATCTGCTACACTAACTACTTGTTGGTGTTCTAACTAACAGTTTTATAAATAATATAATTGCGCTGTAAATAATAACTTAATAAAACAGCCAGTTAAAACTATAATCAATTTCAGTTAATTACAATTAAATGAAATTTGAAACCAATTTAAAACTATAATCAATTTCGGTTAATTACAATTAACGGAAATTTGAAATCAGTTTCAAACTATAATCAATTTCGGTTAATTACAATTAAATGAAATTTGAAACTAATTTCAAACTAATCAATTTCGGTTAATTACAATTAACGGAAATTTGAAATCAGTTTCAAACTATAATCGATTTCAGTTAATTACAATTAACTGAAACTGATTATAGTTTGAAATTGAGTTATATTTTTTCGCCTGATAGTTGAAATTAATTAAAAACGAAAGTATATTAATCACTTTCACTATAGCAACTGATTAAAAAATAAAGTGAATTATTTTTTATTATCGAAACAAAGTAAAACTTGCGCGAACTTTTATTATTTTTATGGAAGCAAGATGGTTCTCAAACACATCCGTAGGAGAGAGTTATTGAGGACTAAATTTGTAAAACTTTCCTTAGTCAATGGTTTAGTTATTAAATACACATTCGTTAAAATAAATTTTACAAGTTCGATTAATTAAAGTATCATCAGGATAATACGTTTTTATAGATATAGGCAGTGATGCCGAACGTTAGGAGCAAAAGTAGACGCCTCCTAAACACGAATCCATAGACTTAACACGGTCTCTAATCATCTGTCAGACGCTTTAACACTTTGAATGCGTCGTGGCCCAGCCAAGGAACACCCCCTGGTGTGTCACGTACACTATCGTCACGTCACGTCACGCTGTAGTCACGGTAACAGTAATTTTCCTATTATCTCTTCCATCATTCTGACGTGGAATAGAGCACTGGACGGAGACCATGAAAAGGATCAAACCAGTTCAGCCATCATTCATAAATAGTTGGTTTGATGCCTCGTTTTTTAAACTAATATTTTGTTTTTTTTTCCTTACTAAACATTTTTTTCACTTTGTTATATTTCTGTAAGCTGGAATATAATTTTTTACGGAAGTAATCAGATATGAAATATTAATATTTATTCTTACTAAGAGAGGGAGCCACGTGTTAATATGCATAAGAGTTTTATAGAAAACATAAAATTATAAATATGGAAAAAAATTCGCGAAGCCATTAAACTTCTTAACTCAGAAGTAAATAAAATTAAGATATTAGATTTGATGAGACAGAAAATTTGAATTATAGTTTTCGTGAATCAGTGTCCTTGCATGTTACTGAAGGGTTCCAAATGAGAAGGAATACACAATAGTGGAATGATTGCATAAATATTGATGATGAGCCATTCATTCACATTTTAATGTTTATGTTATGGCTATTATGTATAATTTAACCATTTCTATCAATTCTGTTTTATTTTATTGGAAAAATATTTTAAATTACTATATATTTTTGGACATTAAGCAACCTTGAATCATTCTTGTGATGCTTGACAAACAGTATAAATTCAAAACCCAAGTCTGCAGTCAAACCAGAGAGAGAGAATGCAAGCAAAAGTTCTGTTAGGAATAACTCTGTTATTCTTCCTGATTTTGTGGAACATTTCTGAATGTGGTAAGATTTGATTTATTTTAAGTTTTTAATTCCTGCAGTTAGCTTTGCAAAATATATCGAGATATAGATTATTAAATCTATATAAATATTTTCTGGTATAGATTGCAATAAATCAATAGAATTATTTGTGACTCCACTGATACTTAATTTAGATTTTAGATAAATGCAACCTTTCTTGTAAACATACAGTTATATGTAAGTACGGAACTTATATCCAAATATAATTTATGGAACATTTCTGACAAAATGTTTACTAATCATTCAAAATCAGAAACGTTAATGATTTTGAATGATTTTAAAAAAAAAAATATATTGCATTTGTGGCTAAGTCTAAGATTTATATAAATTTAAAGAATATACCAGATAATAATGAGTTTAATAATTAATGTTTTTTGCAGTTCTTCTCATATCAGATCTAGATAGTCCAATCAATGATATCTTTGGAGTGAAAACTGAACATTTAAATGCTGATCCGTTCTTAAGAGTCAAGCGTGCTGGCAAAGGAGGTGGAATGAGGATGGGAGGAGGTGGAAAAGGTGGAGGAAGAGGAGGAAAAGGAGGTGGAATGAGAATGGGAGGAGGAGGAAAAGGTGGAGGAATGAGAATGGGAGGAGGGAAAGGAGGAGGAATGAGAATGGGAGGTGGAAAAGGAGGAGGAATGAGAAGGGGAGGAGGAAAGAAAGGCTAATCATTTTCTGCGGAAGATATGCATGTTAAATACTTTTCCAAGTATTCTTTTACTAAGAATGAATTTTTCTATTTTATAAATATAAATATATAAATAAGAATATATAACAATAAAATTCCTGTAAAATTTATTAAAACATTGATATCATTTTTACTTTATCATAAAAAATAACAATATATTTGCATATTTACTCATACAAATTTATTAACTAATAAATATATATATATATATATATATATTTTATTTTGAGCTGAATATTAAAAGTTTTTTTATTTTAATTGCGATGACTAAATAATACTATTTTTACATGTTAAAATTTATTCGATTATCAAATAATACTGATTAAATGATATAAATTGTTTTGAGTTTCTGTACAAAATATACAAAAGTTTTATGATGTTGAAATATCATATTTAACAAAAATAAAGTAGTAAACTTTTCTACATATCTAAATTCATATAAAGGGATTGAAAATCAAACTTACTTTTAAGTATTAAAAATCATTTTTGATTTAAAAAAATCGCTCGAGACAATCAAAATCGGTTAAAAAATTTCAATTACTAATAAAGGAAAACCTTTTTTTTAATCATAAAATTTCATATTTTAAATTAAATTTTATGATATTATCTATTATTATCCTAATTCAAAATCTAATTTAGTTAGAGTATAAAATATATCAATACTTGTTTAAAGAAAATTATAATTTGATTGTCAAATAACATTAGTAAAGTTAATATTATATATTAATAATTTTCATATAAAAAAATAATCGTCATTTATAGAACAGGAATCTTTAAATCAAATTATGCAATATTTTGTTTACTATAAAATCAAATTTTAAATAATAGGATGCACTATAACACCGCTGTTAAAAAAAATCATAAAGAAAATAATCTATAGTCCATCATCATAGAATATCCGATTAAATAATAATTAATAACAAAAAACAATTATTATATTAGATTTTTAATGTTTAATTTAAAATAAAATATCAAATAATGCCTTCTTCTGGTGTTAATTCTTCTATTGTATTTTTCTGACTAGAGATATTTTGTGCACATAATTGTCTTAATATGTTTGACCGAACAGTCTGAATTACGTTATCAGATATGGCTGGTTGTAGCACTTGTGATTCAATCTCTTTAGTGATATATCCTTGAATATTTTTCAATAATTCCAAATATTGATTTTTGCTTTCTTCTACCAAATCAATCAATGTATGAAAATTTTCCTATGGACATGAAAAAGAGATTGTTAATACTTGGTAATTATTAATGTATTAAATATTAATATCAAATCATACTTCTGATCCTTCATAATTGAAAATTCCAACACAGCTGACTGGAACTGATTTCATGCAGAGTTTACCCAGAGTCCGACGCTGTAATGCAAACACGCACGGCATTTTTTGTTCTTGTGACAAATTTATTATTACTTGAAGGGCATCGTTTAATCCCCCTATAAGTAAAAAAATTATTATTTAATTTCCTTCTTATACAAATTAATTTTTATGCAAAATTTTCAGATATTAATAGAGATTCACCTTCTGCAGATATTTTTTCTATATCAGGTGCAATCACAATACATTTCAGTTTGGATAATCGCAAATGCTTTGTTACTTCTCTTATACCTTGAACAAGTCTTCTTTTCATTCGAGCCTCATTAAATATTTTTAAATTAAGAATAAATATCGATTCCGGATATTGCACATTTATAAAGATTTTTTTTAATTATATAAATAATTACCTTCACTGGATCTTTTTGATGTAATCTATCCTGAAATCTAATCAAATCTTTTAATAATGATTTTACAGCAGAATCTATTTCTTCACTTAACATGTGATTGCAATAACTACAAAATATTAAAAATTTTTTCTAATAAATTCTTAAATATAAAACTTCACCTAGAAATATAAATATCTAACTTACTCTCGAAATTTTCTTGTATGCAAAATAATTTTTGCAGCTTTTAATGTATTATCTTCTATATGATTATTTATTTCAGATTTACAGATTATATTACTTTCGAAACTTTCTTCGGAATTTCTTAATTCATTATCTACAAATATAAAAATTGAATAAAATGTAATAAACCAGTCTATGAATTTCAATCTTTCATTTTTAAAATTCAGTCAATATATTCATATTAAGTATTTTCTTTTGTTTGCTTTAATGATATAGTAAATACAAGTATAAAATATTCACATTTATATAATTATCATCAAGGAATTAAAATTATATATTATAATGTATGATATAAATTTTAAATTAATTAATTTGAGTATCATTATTAATTCGTATTTAAAAAAAAATACATAGCAATTGTTAATCAATCACTGATTAATTAATGTTAACATTAAAAAGTTATAACTGTATCGACAATAGTTAATCTTATTTATTTATTATTATTAAATTTAATTATGAGAGAATTTGATAGGTTTATGCTGTTTTTGTATTTTCTCATTTTTAAAATATGTCCACGATTTATTAAATTAAATCTGTTACAGATTGAAAACAAATTTATAAATAATAATTAAAATTTCTTTCATTATAATCAATGAAAATACTGATTAATGTTGTACATTGAGTTCAGACGATATATGCATATTCCTTTAATTACAGAATAATAGTCGATTAGCATTTAAACATTTTATTGAGTAAAAATTTTATATTGAAGAAAATGATAGATGCACAAACTTGCCAGTTTAATAATATGATTCTAAATAGCCAAATAATTGCTTTAGCTGATCTAAAGAGAGATGCTTAACCATTTCATTTTCAAGCTAATATCAATTGATGTTTTGTTTGGTATGGATTGTAAAAGATAAACATGCTATTAAGTATAAATATTTACTATAAATAATAATAAATTAAGTAAACTGAAAATAAATAGTATATCTATAGAAATCCACATCAAGTTCAAAAACTAAAAAGTTTGTTATTACATTATAAATAGATTTATAATATAGCCGCTCAATATATTGTAAAAGATATGTTAGTTAGTTGGTTTGAATTATGTTATCAAATCACATATGGAATATATTTCGCAGCCACTTTTAGAGCTCATCACAGGCTAGCCAACACCCATGATGGGATCAATCTGAAGTTCAAATATGGGATTGAATGGGTTAGCCCTGGATTCTTCTTGAAAAACTTGATTTGTATGGATGATGGAATTAAACTCTGATCTTCCAAGGTAGTAAGCAGCTACTTTATTGTGCAACTATATTACTTCATTTACTTCCTATAAACATTAATTCTATTTTTGATTTATTAGCTGTTACGGGTAGATTTATTTGGCATCAATTTAATATGATTTGTTATAGTTTTAAAAACTATATTTTTGTATTTATGCATAAATTTTTTCCAGATTTTTTAAAAAATTGAATGTTATTTTAAATAAAATATCTTTAAATAGTTTAACTTGTAAATAACTTAAGAATCACTATGTTTAATTTCCACATCAGAGTTAACTTATTTATAATATTATTTTACTTACTGACATCTTCATTCATAAATTTTATTTCCTCTATATTTTTACAATTTATCTCTTCTAATTTTTGTTTTCTTTTTTCTCTTTCTCTTAAAATTACCTGTATACATATATAAATAAAAATCTGATTAATAATACAATATATGCTGTTTATAGAATCAAATTTTTTGCTTAAATTTGTTAAAAAAATTTACAAAATCATTTGTTTAATAAGTATGAAAGAACTAAATAAAAATTTTGATTAAATTTTTTTATTATATACAAATATAATAAAAAAAATTCAAACAAATCAACATATTATTTTGTTTTTTTTTTATATGAAATTATTTTTTTTTAATAGTTAATTTTATTCAGTTTGTTTCTAACTAAATTATAAACAGAATAAAATATTCTTTGTTTTTTCATATTTACTACAAATATAATCTTTTTTTATTTCACAAATATATAAGAAAATAATAATCATTATTTAAAAGAATAAATTTAAAATAACACAATAAAGCACTGATATGCAAAGTGGGAAACCTAAGATGGTAACGTTTACATTATAATATATTAGAAGGTCAGAGATCAAATACAGAACAAGTTTTGGTAACAATATAAATGCACTTATAATTGTTTCAATCACCATTGAGTGGATCAGATGGATGATTAAATATTTCAGATAAAACAAAAAATCATAAAAATCTATATATAAAATGGCATTTAATAAAAATTCAATACATAAAGAAAAACAAAAGAAGAGCAGAAACACATCTATTCCAAATGGTTATATTTTTGAAATGCAAAATTTTATTCCAAATACTTCCACAAAAGGAAAATATTTTTAGATATAAATAATGCAAGAAATTATTTTATAAAAAAATTAAGTCAATTTTAACGTCAAAACATTTTGATGCACCAATATCAAATGTGCAATCAATGCCAAGACATAAAACATCAATGCTTAACCTACTTGTTTGGATTCAACACAGTCTTCAAAATAGCACTATTCACAAGTATTTATTTATTTTGTAAAACGTTTTTGGACCCAATTTCTGTAAATACAAGAATTTCTTAAGAACAAAGAATTCCAAGAGCGGAATTTCTTAAGAACAAAGAATAATTCGATTATTCTTTGTTCTTAAGAAATTCCACTCTTCAATGTATGTACTGATGAGGGACCAAAATTG
>WUQG02366457.1:0-18177 GCA_011317285.2 Androctonus mauritanicus | reverse complement strand
AAAGTTGACAAGGAAATTTGGCCGGCTAAAGGCGAATACGGCTTAGCGCATATACGGTTTATCGAGACCGCACTGTAAGTAATAACCCTCCAGCTGACTCCCAAATAGAGTCAACTTTAAAAAAAAAAAAAAAAGATAAGAGCGCCCCGTGCGTACTCCGTACGTATTTCCTACCGTGTATGTAGGACAAGCTTATGAACTGTCCCTCCCATGGTACAGTACCTAGCTTGTTCTCTGCAGGAGGGGAAAATTCTCCCACAGGACGGTACATTAACCTTACCCAGAGAACTGACTCCTGGGTTTCTGTGCCACGCCCAGTCCACCGGATCGGTGTCTGTCCTTTACTGTTTACTCCTCCTGTGTACGGAGCACATACTCCGGAATACTCACACTTGGCTGCCATGACAGACTTTTGACGCTTATCTCGGCTAACTTTTTTTTGTTTTGTGTCTTTGGCTTTGAATTTTCCGACATACTCCTTGCCTGACTTCCTGAATTACCCGAGGTTCTGCCAGTAAGGATGACCAGAACATACGTACCACCACTACGGAGCACGACTAACTACGTACTTCTACTAACGGATAATCATTCTGACCGTTTTTCAATAGTCACCCGGGGATGCACAGAGAACCGAGCACGATCGGAGGGAGGGAAAGATAGGGAGGGGAGGGGCGGCGACTTAAAATACCAACTGACAGCTCAACCCTTAATCAAACTCTAATAATAAAACCATCTGACCCTCCCCGAGAAACGAAGAAAGCGATGTGTCGCAATTCGCCCAACGGCCGACGTGCACGAAATTGGATCTGCGTCGACCAGAATCCCTCGACAGGGAAGCTCCCCCGTGGAATGTGATTCCATTGGTCAATGGGGAAACATTCTCCAGTGATTGTCGGGATATCCGGGTTATTGAATCAGATCGACTGGCTGGCTGGTTCTCACCTGAATAATAGCAGCCGCTTCCGTACACACTCTCTGGGAATAAAATAATACGGAGTACTCCATTACTCCATATAATCCATACTCTGTGTTAATAGACTCGGGCGTCCAGCACGGAGGCCTCCGAGAGACTCCACCGACCATGCCGTTTTGGGCAGTAGCTCCAAGACCCAGGGCGTAATCGTACGGTATCCATACAGTACTGTACGGTACCACGGTGGCGTCTGCCGTGGTTGCCCACTGGCCAGTTTCAGGTGACTCCGGTCTTCTCCCCGGCGGTCCGCGCCGAATAGACGGGGCTTATTAATCCCGACGTGACATCTTGGCAGATACCAGTCATTATAGTATCTGTACAGACAGAGTATATGAACCGTGGAATCCAACAATGGATCAGACAATAACTGTGAATGAATGGAAACACACGCAAGCAGTAATGCGAAATCATAACAAATCATGGCTCACCTGTACCATCTGTACCATCGCCATATCCATGTACATCCCAGCCTCCCTCGTGCGAGTTATGATTGGTTCCAACTAATGTCTTACATGCCGCAGTAGTACGGGGAGTACATGGCCAATTAACTGAATTATGTACTCCGTAGTGATATGATAATTATGAAGTTGTACCAGGTGGATGGGTACGGATATTTCGTGCTGACTCTGTGCCATGTAGATAATACTAGTAGTGCTATTGTGCCACCATCCTACGTGCGCTGCCTGGATGATGCATTGTACCATCATCGATCATACTGGCCACGCATCCCGTCCTACGCTGCCGTGGTACCTGGCATGAGGGATTAGACAACACCTGCAGGCACCTAAATCCGGACTTTGCATGCTCCGTTCTTTGTGTTCGGAGTAAGTACGAAGTACTCGATCGGATCTACCCGTAGCGTTCCGCTAACCAGCAGGTGTCGTGTCGGAGCAGTTTCTCGTGGTATTTTGTATCGGAGTATTACGTATCTAGCACAGAAGCCCAAATGTAAAGAAGAAAAGTAGACTAAGTATAAGAGTTAGAATAAAAAGGCGTATAGCAAGTAACACAACCAAATACCGTTTGATTGACGAACATAATTCCAAGCACGTCGCTCAGCTTGGAAAATTCTCGCCGCCATAATCTCCTAACGGAGAGAGTGGTCGATAAAACCATGAACCAACATCTTGCTGAATCAGGGATCTCGTTACAACGCGTGAACATTCCGGGATGTGACAAATCATAGCGGCATGGACCATTGCTTCTTCGCTTCAACCAATCGCAGCCTCGAAATCTCAAAACTTTATCTTCCCCTCTTAGGGGTCCTCATTGGTGAAGCCAATCGATCCTCCGCTGCTCCATTACTAAATGGGCTGAAGATTCAGATACTATCGGTCTGTAACTATCATATTAACTTCCCTGTATCTGTAAGTAAGAATTAAGACTACTATGCGCGGAGTCGGAAAACTTTATCGACTGGGTTACTACTATTTGTCAAAACCCAAAACTGAGTTTGCGGAATCCCCGAGCTTTTCGGCAACTGAAGGCAAACCAAAACCCATTCTACAGTGTACTCTGTAGACATCGTCATAGTTATTGCTCTTCTCGTATCGAGGGCCGTATACTCCGTACACACTCACATAACTTCTGGCATACTGCATACCGCTCAAGTCACGAGTCATACTTCTGACAACGCCTTACTCGTTACGATGTGAATCATTCGATCTTTTTGCAGATCTGATCGAATTCCATAGGTAAGATCCGCAAGCCTGGCCCAATCATGGGCAGGGCCGGACAGGTGCTGGGCGCTGGGTTGGGTTTGCCATGTCTAGAGCCTGTGTTCATGCGCCAACTAAGCCTACAGAGTAGCATTCAGGCCATGCATGATGGACCACTTCCTGCATTCTCATTGGTTCATTTATCCCCTTTTTCTGTGTTGGCCTTTTCTCCCATCTCTCATGTATATAGTCAATCATCAGACACACTCAATGGATGATCGCTCCACGGGTAGTCTGGCTTTTGAGATTACGCATCTATGCTCATCCAGATATATCCAGTATTGTTGTATTCCTGTGCATGTTGAAGATTCTCAGAAAGAACAGAAAATAATCTTTCATGGTTCATTGTGGGGTTGGTGAAAAACAGAAGGAACTGGACTGCTGGAGAGACTGAAAATTGTCTTCCGTTCCTAGGCTCAGAGCCTCATACGTACAGATCATATTTCAAATACCTGATGCTGCGCCGTTGGATGAGCTGTTTCGACATCGTCATTATTAGCTAGTTTCCGCAACCGCTCATCCGTATGCTCAGGGCCTGGTCCATATAACAGTGAATTTGCGCAAAAGCGGCATTACCCCAAATCATCTTCAGCAACGTCTGTCTGTCTCGTCCAATGACCGCATCACCTCGAATAGGTCATTGAGGAAGTTGTGATGAAAACCTGGCCTGCTGCTCCCACCCTTTGCTGTAGCCGCGGCACCTTCCTCATGGCTAAATGACCCGCCGTCCGAATCTTGTGAAGAAAGCCGCCTACAACTATGACAGGCGGCTACGGGCGAGCACTATTCCATTGCATCTTCGTTAGCCAGTCTTCGCGTAAGGGAGAACTGGGAATAGCTTTGATCCAAAATAATGGATGGATGCTGTAAACAGACATGCCTTTAATCCATACTGCTTGAGAGTGGAGCATTCGTCTGGGTTAGTTACCCCTTTTGGTGAACGCAGACATCCGTCTCACACGGCTAACAATCACGAAGATGTGTATGTAATGGGAGAGGTCAATTGTACAAGGTCGATTAATTTCCAGCTTTTGAGCTGCGAGGAACCGTTGGACTGTTGAACTGTATAATCAGAGAGACATGCGCTGGACAGCAGCTCATAGGCTGAGAGGAGAGGAATTCCAGCCTCAGGGAGAACCGCAGTTACCAGTAGAATTCGAGAATTCATGGAATGGTATACAGAGCCATCAAGGACGCGGCCGGGACAGAAATCGGAGAACAAAAGAGGCGACCAGACGCAGAGCTAAGTAGTATGCTTACCATCTTTCGAGACAAGGCCCAAGAACAGAACCAGAAGAGACATTTTCGGCATACCGACACTGCGATTTTCAACCAACAGTATGAGAGTGCTGGCCTGGAGAGAAGCGAGTGTCAGAGTCAATTGCCTCATCATTACCAGATTCCCGAACGGGCAGAGCTAGTGCGCCTCCTGTGCTACTCCGCAGTCACCAAAACAGCAGAAGAAGCCCATCATTGTTGACTAGCGTATATTCGCCTTATGATCCGCTGGCAGGGTCGAAAGGAAAGCCCACATCGGGGGAAGCAGGCGGTGATCACAATGCAACATCTGCCAACACCGAAGCCACCCAGAGCCAAAATTATTCCTGAGAGATATGAGCCTTTGCAATGTCCATTTTGCCTCTCAGATACACGTCTACCTCCACTTGACCGGGAAAAGCGGAAGAGCAAGACCAATAAGCTATGGGATCACATTGAGAACATTCACCGGCAGGAACTTGCGGCGTTTGACACTGGCAATCGCCGTTGTGTGGATATTTGGCATACGGAATATCGATTTCATCCCTTCCAGCGTGCCGCATTTCAAAAACCATACGCAAACAGTCCATGGGATCAGACTACGTCCGTGATGCGCCTTCTGCTTAGTTCTGATGCCTGTTTTCTACACTGTCGGGAGACGAAGGACCGGTATATGTGTATAGACAGGCCGCAGCTCGACGAGCTATTATAAGATCAACAATAGGGGCACAGGAATACTCGATACGGGTCACGTGCGGGTTAGATGACAAGCTAGGGCTCGCACCGTAACAACCCTGTGGATCAAAGACAAAAGAGAGACAGGACAGTGCTGATTCAATCTGATATTAATATGAACAGATATGAAACACCCAAATTTCTTATTTGGTCTTTACCCACTCCGGAAGGACCAGCACATCTCTGAACGGTTGAACCAGAACCATGAACCTTCCTAGGGTTCTAGTATAGATTAAGTTACTGAAAGCAAGCTATCCATATTCACTGCAGCACTCTTCACCCAAGTGGCTTGAATACAAACCGGACATGCGATGTAAATGGAACTATATACAACGTCGACAACCCTTCACCTCCCGGAGGGTCAATCCTCCCCAAAAGTAGCTCACAAACAAGGTTTAATAAATGAGCTTTGGGACCCCCGGTGTGGTCCAGCATACCTTGTCCATGAAGCCCTCCTCCACAAACACGTTGGCCAAGTCCTCCCTGCCCTGCTTGAAATGGTCCCACGATTCAAAATGGATGGGGATGACCACCTCGGCACCAATATCACGCGAGAGCTGGACAGCCTGTTTACCATCCATCGTGATTTGGAAGGAGCCTATCGGAAAGTCAAAGGTAGCATTCCCAAGGTTCAAGATTGCCGCCATGACATTCCATTTCTTTCCAATCTCCTTGAGCTCGTCGATGTAGACGGTATCTCCAGAGAAGAAGATGGCGTTTGGCTTTCCAGACTCATGAATCCCGAAGGAGGCGGTTTCCAGTATAAAGCCCGTAACCTCGCCAACAGGGAAATGTTTGCAAGGGGTTCCAGTAATTTCAAAGACTTTGCCCCCAATAGTGGATGTGACTTTCTCCCATGGGCGAAGGCCGACAACGCCGGGACGGGGACTCAGGTTCTTGGCGCCGTCCATTGTCGTGAACACTTTCCGGCCATCGAGGAGCTTTCGGCCTTCAGGGTCGAGGTTATCGAGATGGTCTTCGTGGCTTAACAGCACAGCATCAATGGGTGGCAAGTCATGCAATTGCAGCGCCGGTCCCCTGTGGTTGACCAGATGTGGTGGTGGCGGGACTGCATCGAGGCCAAGCATCTTCATACCCTCGGGGTCCTGCAGGAAAGTCGAAGATGAATCATACTCCGCCCCTTCCAGAGCCCCGAAGTATGGATCCGTCAGGAAGTTGACTCCATCGATAGTCAAGATGGCAGTCGCAGTCGTGATATGTGTGATTGTGAGACTCGTCTTGGTTTCAGGCGTCATTTTGATAGACAGATGAAGGGGGAAATCTTGACTGGGAAGGGAAGCAGCGGATCCTGTACCAGAGAGGAAGCTGACGTTAGGTCAACAGAAAAAAGTTCTATACCCTACAGGACCTTTACTGGCTTTATATGCGTACTCTTATCTCTCAACCGGGGCCTCCCACTTTTGGTGGGAACTAAGATTTGTCAGGAAAAGTAGTTACAAGGAATTTCATACCCGGCATCCCGCTTGACTGGGATTCGTCCGCAAATAGAGGATGCAGGTGAGGTAACTAGGGTCGTTTGGTCGTTTAGTGATCGATTACGTTACTCCGTATATGTCAAGTGGGATGCCGACTCCTGCAGTGTTTGTTTTTTTCTCATTCTTCTAACTATTATTAATCATCCTTCATCCAAGATATACATATATAGAGTTGTCCACGTCCACATTCTATTTACTACACTGGCTTCATAATATTTTTTTATTTTTATTTTTATTTTTTATTCGTGAACTATCTGTCACTAAAACGAACGAACCGAAACAGCAATACAACAGAAACCATCAACCTTACCAAGATGCTCGGACTCTCTGGCCTTCAGCCTGGCTTGTTCTATGCAGCTGCCTTTTTGAATGTGGCGATTCTTCCAAAGCATCTTAAAGTCGGTGCTACCAAGATCAATTGCGCCATTTCCTCTATTCCGAACTCCCAGGAACACTACGTCGCTAAATCAATTCTGCGATCAGCCTGGGACGGTGTGACTGGATTTCTGGTCATGTCTGGTAAGAAAACTCTTCTCTTTAATACCTTGTCATCACTACTATACTTGCACAGATTGCATTTCCTTGCAATTTAAATCCCGTTTAGAAGCTACTTGCTAACATGAGAAGCCCTTCTGAATCTTAAATGGGCCAACTGGGGTGCTCCCACATCAAATGAGGATAAGCTACTGCTCGGGGCTTATGTAACCTCTTATCTGTACATTGGAGTGACATACTATAAGGTACCCATGTACTTAACCTTACCCACACTGTGGGTTGCGCCGGTTATGGCTCTTGTGGCTTCATTCATCTAGGCCATGTTTCTACATCCGCAACGTTTTCCCAACGGTATGGGACTTTTTGGAGGACCGTCGAGGCTTTTGCGCAGGCAGATTCTGATAGATATTAGCCTTTTTGAAGGGCCTTGTCGGCCTCAAGGTACGGCGAGAATTCCGCTGCAACACAAGGGCCCACTGGATTTTACTATTTATCAATGTACGCTTGGCTAGACCATGTGTTTTTATCTGTTACCAGTTTTGCTTAGTTAGGTAAATCTGTTAGTTATTCGAGAATTCAATATGCAGTAGACCTAGCTTTACATCCACACTGTGCCGTCGTCCAACGCTAAACCATTTGTGCTAGCCTATAGTGAGCCACAACACGATGGTAAAGTCTACTCCGGAGTAGACCTGGGCAGAGTAAATCTGTAACTAGCCCTAACATCATTAGTTACGCTAATTCCCTACGAAAACTTCTTGAACCCCACAGTAAAACGCGCGGTAAATGTGGTGGGGGAAACCCCGCGTTTTAAGCTCCTTGCGGAAGGGGTGTGGGGCATCTTAAGCACTATTACTCCGTAAATTCCTCAAAAGAACAGGAGGAAAAAATCCCTATTATGCCAGTCTCTCCAAGCTGGAAATTAAGAGTCTTCAAGGGATGGCAAACTTTACCCTTTAATAAAGGTATAGATTCTTCGCTTTTGTCCAATTATCCCCCGTCTGAGATAATTCATGGCTGGTAGTAGTAAAATGAACCTAACTTAGTTTAGCCGGGGCTTTGGAAAGTCTTCCCCACAGTCCACTCAGCGGCACGTTCCATCCCACCCGAGATAATACCCCAGAAACGCCAAGGCCAGTCACATCCTCGGGGTCCTCGCCTATTTTGGTGGGGAAAACAATCCTCCTGCGGAACTATAAAGTACCTGGTGCGACTGCTCTAAGAATCAGGAATTTACTGCATCTAAATTTTGTTGTCATTCTATTTCCCATATCGCCATACAAAGTCGATTTGTTGACGAGTGATGCCTTCCGAAGTCAAGATCGCCGCTATTCAGGCGGAGCCCGCCTGGAACGACCTCCAAGGGGGAGTTGCTAAAACTATTTCCTTGATTAAGGAAGCAGCACGCAACGGTGCCAACGTTATTGGCTTCCCCGAAGTCTTCATTCCTGGCTATCCATTGTAAGCTAATCCATTACGACTCCGATGATCTAGCTGATTTATTTGTCTGAAAGAAGTATCTGGGCGCAGGCGGCGTTAGACAATGCAGCATTTATGAATGAGTACTTTGAAAGCTCGATGGAAAAAGACTCTCCAGAGATGGACCAAATCAAGGCCGCGGTCCGAGAAGCTGGAGTCTTCGTCGTGCTCGGCTATAGTGAGAAAGATCATGGCTCTCTTTACATCGCACAGGTACATCATGATAAACCGTCTGCTATTAAACAGTCCACTGCTGACTCGAATGCAAAAAGTCTTTTATCGATCCAGCCGGCACCATCGTGAATCACCGCCGGAAAATCAAACCCACGCATGTTGAAAGGGCATACTGGGGAGAAGGCCAAGCGGAATCTCTCAAGAGTGTTGTCCCCAGTCCGTTTGGAAGAATCGGGGGCCTAAACTGTTTTGAACATACTCAGCCCCTCCTCCGATACTACCAATACGCACAAAACATTGACATTCATTGTGCTGGCTGGCCTCACATGTGGGGAGAGCCCTTGGCGTACCACTTCCGCAGAACCGCAGCCAACAGGTTCTCCCAAGTGATGGCTATGGAAGGCGCTTGTTTTGTTTTGACCTGTACCCAAGTCCTGTCTGAAAAATCGAAGACAAGGGTCGGGTTGGGCCACTTGGATTGGATTAATGTCCCGGGCGGGGGCTTTACGATGATTTACGGACCCGACGGATCTGAGCTATCTGAGCCAATGGATCCAGGAACGGAGGGTATTGCTTACGCAGAAATCGACCTAGCGGACCGAAACAAAGCAAAAGCGACCTTGGATCTTGTTGGACATTATTCAAGACCTGATTTGCTAAGTCTGCAAGTTACGGAGTGCGCGGCAACTCAAGTACACTTTAAGTAAGGAATTTATGAGGCATTCCTTGTGAACATGATTTACAAATACCGCTCGGTATTCATTAAGGCTTAACTACTCCCCTAGCATCCATATTGTTCTAGTCTTCCATTATATTGTTTGGATATTGAGGTATAAGTAATCGGTCGTTCCTCGGGGATACATTAGCTTCTCTACTAAATACTAATTTCTGTACTAGCAGCTCGTACACTACAGCAAAAAAAGCTCACCAGAAAAACGCTGGAGTTAACAATCTTTTAGTTCCTGGGTATATTCCAAGTTGAAGCATTCAGCTATAATTACGTAGGAAAACGTTTCTTGAAACCCTGAAGGGACCTCACAAGTCTTTTTTTAAGATATGCTTTAGGGCTTTTGGCTCAACGAGTGTCGTGGAGAACAGACCCATCCCAAGGCCCACTGTGATACACTTTTATTGACACTGGTGGGTCAGCGGATGACAATACACCTGAAAAGGCTCGGCGAGTGCTGAACTCATAGGGAATAGCGGTAAATCCAATCCAACAACCTTGCTATCCGATTTCGACCGGCTACCGTAATGAGGTGTTTACTATGTTTCAATGAATCTGCGCGACTAGCGTGCACGGAGCCTCTGTTCTTTGCGATGATATAATATGTCCCAGCAGTTCTTTTTGTGAGCAACCTCTCATCTCCAAATCACTAGCGAGGTGGTTGACCAACAATGTCTTCTTGTAAGTAAAGGTCTGCTCATTTCCCCGCCAACTGCCGACTGGCTGACAAGTTGGAAGTTTTCTACTCGACCAAAACCGCTAAAAAAGAGCACTATCCCATCCCAAAGGCGCTCGATACTCAATATGTGCTCGGTGTTCTACACGATCATTCCATGCTGTCGCAAGTGTTTTGGCCCCCATCATTGACGAAAGTCCTGGAGGAAAAGCGTACAGACCCATCTTCAACCGAACTCCTTGTTGGGCCGTCAAATGTGAGAAGCAGAGCCAAATTGACGGCACAAACGGATGGAGTTGTCTGCACCGAAGACATGCCTCTGGGCCTCCTATTCACAGTGACCTACCGAATTGTCGACAGCCAAGACATCGCGAGGGACGATACCGTCGGGGCCGAATCAACTTCCAGTCTTCTTAGCTCTGCTATTCCTGCGCCAGATTGCCTATTCTACTTGGAAGAAGAGAGGGCCGTGCTTGCACCAAAACCACTCTCCAGTATCGTGAATTTGAGAGATGGGCCGGTCATGAAAACTCAGAATCTAGTGCGGGTCCTAGAGGAACTAGGCCAAAACGGAAAGGACGTGACGTCCGCTTTAGCGAGCTTGACGCCTACAACAGAAAAACATAAGGGGGACTAGACAAATATCTGTTTATGTACACCCACAGAGTATTTCAGTTTAGCCAGGCGCCGCCATACCTCTGTTGTGATGTTGCTCAAAGCTCCATGATTTCATAACTATCTTGATATATGACCTGAAGTGAACTGGCTGAGTAGTGACACAAATGAAGGAGACAGACTATCGGGTCTATCGACATTGCCATCTCTTCTGACAGACGCGTACGGAGTAATCCGAGGATAACGGATTCTGAGGGGTGTGTTAGTCAATCCACTAGGTGACCTGTTTTGAAAGATCCCCCATGTTATTAGGATAATTAAAAGTGTTCCGAAACATCCGAGACAATGGAGATCGGGAATTGCCGCCAAAAATAAAGTAGTAGGGTGGGTGGCCACAAACGGCAAGATATCAAGCATGGACCTTGCTTTCACTGCAGGATCCAACATGGTTTCTTCCGAGAAGGAGAAGTGGGACGAGGTTTAGATTGAGAGACCAATTTGGAATTTCTTGCGTTAGTACGTACCAGATGAAGGATCAGGGTGTCAACTTACTGAACGTAGTGGAATAATGATGAAATAAGAATGAATGAACAGTTTTGAAATGATGGATGGTGCGTAGGGGAGAAACAGGAGGAAAAAGAGAGAGAGGAAAAAGAGGAGGAGGAGGGGGAGCTTCAACTGTCCAACTGTCCATGGCAAGTGCATCTCGGGCAAGAACATCTTCCTTGGATCCTGTTGAAGAATTTGGTTGTGCCAACCATTTATACTTCCAGACAAAGTCATGGTAGTATCTTTTGCAGAATTTTCGAGAAAGTCATTTAAGGGGGTCTTATTATAAGGAAGACACAGGTCAATGGCCAAAGGATCATCATCTCAAGGCAAAAACAGCTCACAGTCTCTCCCATCTTCATTTAATGCATCAGTCGCAGCTATTGTGCAGATACACGGTTCAAAGATACTGCCCATCTTCAGTGACTCACATTTCCAATCTGATGGATCATCCTGCACAATACACAGGGAATCAATCCATTGGTAACAGATATCTAGTTAACGAGTGACTGTGATAGCATCGCGAAAGCTTTGGGGCATCATTTCCATGGGAATTTCGCGTTGGAACCTTTCTAATGTTGAAGATTCCATCCTGAGTTGTGATTCTATGCTCCCCCAACGATGGCTCAAGGTCATGTAGGCTCCAACTCTCTCCTTAGTTTCTAGGAGATAGGGCCGAATATCATTTTCTCGCGATGAACCAACATCAATTACCCTCATCAGTAGGATAGCGTTTTCATCCATACATTTGTTTCCCACACGGCACAACTCATGGGTTGATAGACAACATTTCAGCCAGTCTCATAGCAAGTCAAAGTTTTGTTCAGAGGGCACAGGCATGATTTTATCGAGCGGGACTAATCCAGTAGCTCTATATATTGAATCTGTTTCAAGAATCAAAATTATGACTTATGATACCAGCCTTGTGAATTCTATCATACCTTTTGCTGTAGTTACTTGGATTGTTTCACCCCCTTCGAAGTTTCCTTTCCTAACCTCGTGGCCAGAGACATCATGGCGATACTCCTCTGTTGTCCAATTGATATGGTAAGGCTTGACTAGTTGCTCCAAAAGAGGGAATAATCCAGGCAAATGAGTCTGGCGGCGGTATACAGCAGGTAAGTGCATCAGCTCCTCTATCTCAGAGTCGTATCTTTTCTCGATTTCGTAGCATGTCTTATTATTTTGAAGTTTTCCCATTGTGCAGACTATCATTCTGCACAAGGGACATCTTTTACCAGATATTACTATTTTGTCATACATCATGGGATGTGTAAAACCGTCACGGAGCGAAACAAATGTCAGGGTTTGGCACCCGTGGCATAGTGGCATAGTGACTGACTGTCTAGTATTGAAGCCATGACCAAGGCAGAAACTGAATCAGAATTGGGTCAAATGAACTCTTCATAGAAAAAAAAAAAAAAAAAAAAGGATACACAAGTAATACAGATATGCATTCGGGGACATTTTGTGTTAAAAGGAATTGCTGCCTAAATTTAAACCTTGCGGAATTCCCAGCATTCTGATTACAAGAAAATCAAAGTGTGGCTATGCTTGGACTCCTTTGTTGTGCATAGTGGAATGTGCCTGGAATTTGACGTAGTGACAGCTGATATGCTGAGATGGTCCAATCAGGTAGGGACAGTTGTGATTTTGATGCAATGAATGCAATATGCATGCACAACGGTAATCACTCATACTGACGATTCCCCCTCATTTCAAGCACTGTCTTTTGGTACGGGTTTGGATTTTGTTCCTCGGTGGCACGCTTTTTGAAAGAGAAAATAAAATCTGCAAATCAACTGCCGGGGGGAAGGGGTCACTTTCCCAGGCCAGATAGAGGTCTTCGAGACCCGCTCATCAGGACAGTAAATCACCAATACCACTTGACAATATATGACTTCCAATTGGACCTGCTGTATCCACATAGATGGCAGCAGCTTAGGCTGACTTCTCAAGTTCCCATTGTTTATCACAGTTAGGACAGCGATATTTTGTTAGACTGGGATTTGTAGACTTCTGAGAAATCGAGCGCTGAATAAGGTCAGCGCTGAAGCCAACAGTCTGCTCAAGGACTCGCACGAAGTCTTCAGTTTGTCATCAGATGTTCGAAGAAGTACATAGACATATGCATTATACATGTTCCTGTTAAGTAAAGTCAATGCTATAACGGGTTGGTTAAGCAGTATGTATACTAATTTCTGCTCTGTTTGAGTACGCGCTTCACCGGGCACGGAACAGAGTCGGACTCGGACCGAAAACGGAAAGGGAAGGTCTCGAGAGTACATAAGCGCGTAATTAGCAAGCGCCACAGGAGTATTACCAGACTCAACCAGATATATACCAGATATACCTCCTCTAGTATGATGGTGGCCAGATACATGCAGTGTTCACGCCTATCCATTGGCTTTGACCTCACCTTCTCACCATACCTTTTCATATCATGAAAGAACAAGCTCAGCGAAGAGCCTTGCTTGCAATGAGAACGGATTCTTACGGTGATGGAAACAGAAAAGGGTCCCCTTTTCTTACTATGCCGAAGCATTAGGCTCAACGAATATATTGATATTGGGTGGAATACATTTTTGGCTCAATGTTTGCCCCCCCTCCCTGATTAATACATGCTTGATGGTGATATCTCTTTTATTAGCCCAGACCATCCCAAGATGAAGCATCTCCTCAAGTGGCATATCCTGAAATGGTATGCTCAGGCAGCTGGCAATTCTTGGACTACCCACACTTCGTGTATGCGGTGATACCCAGAAGAGAACCAGAGGCGAATTACACAAGAACAACCTTATGAGATTTGATCCTATTCAGCAAGGCTGCAATATTCTCCATTTCATAATGATTAATGTCATTGTTAACTGGCATGTCTTGCATAACTCGGTGGCTTGCCCGTTTTCTCGCCCCCAACTGTCTGTCCAGAAACCGACAGACCACTGCAGCGGCATTATAGATAGTGATGCCAATACCTCCCTGGCTCTGACTACTATAAATAATGCAATTTCTGGGGTAATCAAAGACATTTCATTACTTCGCCCCCAAAAGATCAACAAGGCTGCTATACAGAACAACACCACTTTCCCAATCAGGAAAAAGGTATTGGTATGGATATTTATTTTTAGAATCTTGGCTGTATACTCCGTACTACAGAGTATTCTGGAATCTATAAATTTAAGCATTTCGTCTATATCATTCTCATTCTCATCATCAGAATCATTCATACTCATCACAAAACCCTATCCAAACCACCAGAATGAAGCTCTCTACCGCTCTCTCCGTCCTTCCTTTCCTTGCCGGTGCCAGTGCCGTTCCCACCGGACAAAAGTCTGCTCCTTTCGACGTCATGGCTGTTAGCGAAGGCCCTCTCCAATACCACGCTCTGGCTACCTCATCCTCCTTTTTCTACATCGGCGGCAAAAGCAAGACCTCCTCCGGCTGTCCTATTGACATTCAGAAGAAGGGTGGCTGTCCCCCCGGGGATACGACCGTCTTCAAAAACGCCAACTTTTTGGTAAATACCTCTTCCAGTCCCTCAAGCCCACTCCCTTATTGACTGTTATCGTCTTTTCAGGATTCCGTCGTCGGCAACCAGCGGGTCTACGTCGACCACAAAGGCAACGTCAGACTAACCGGCACCGATGAAGCCGGCATGGAGCCCGGTGCCAAAACTGGCGGATTCAAATACATCCCCGGAGACCGTTACGGCGAGTGGACTTACGACGATGGCAGCGCGAAGGGCCTCATGGCCTGTCCCTACAACAATGGCGTCAATGGCATACACCAGGTTCTCATCAACAGCAAGGATGCAAAGCCTCCGTCTTCCAAGGTCGAAGACTGTGTGCCTTTCAAGGCCGGTGCTTTTGAGTACATGCTGCCTAAAAACGGTACTGCCCCTGCTGCGGGTGCTTGGTCTTATTGAGTAGAGATGCCTGTGTTGGTCTCCTTGATATGAGTGCTACGGGTGCATTCCTGTAATTTGGCTTTTTGGCCTATCTTTGTATTTAGTTCGTTCGTTTTATCCATTTCCCTTACTCTTGTAGAGCAGGATATGCTATTATTGTTTATCTATCCATATAAAGAAATTTCTTATTATCAAAGAACAAGCAATGCGCTTGCTACTCCGCACAGAAGGATATTGTACAGCCTCGAGTCGACATTGAATGGCCCTGTGGCGCAGAAGAAAATGCGCCCATCGAATGTTTCTTCGGGTATGGGAAATTGACATTATGAAGGAGGTGCGACGTTGCAATATTGGCGTCCTGCGAAAATCCTATAATGTTATCAGAGGGGCCTTGCTTCTCAATGAAGTTATTCAAGATGCCGTGTAACAGCAAAGTAGTAACCACCCAATTGTTGGATCTGTAAATGATCGTTGTGCCAGTCATGGCCAACAACAGTGTAGCCAAGTATTGACAGTAACTTGTTGCTGAAATCTATATAACCCATCCCTGGCAACTTTCCAGGATGATTTATGTGCAGTCTATCCAGATAACCAGTTGAGACTTTCTGCTTTCACTTCAACGCCCAAAAAAAGTATCATACGCTTGCTGGAAACATCAGTTGTCTGACTGATCTTGTATCCGTGGCCATTGCTGATACAGTTCAGATACCTCAGCATAACGGCAGGAAAGGGAGTGAGCATAATCAGTGACTTGATTGATCAAAGCAAGATTATTGTCCACAATAAGGAGAAGGGATTTGTCTGAAAGAATATTCATCAGTGATGGGACTGAATACATGCACATCAAGCAGTGAATACCCACATGCTTGTCAGTTACATTTAATTTTGACCTGCAAGAAGGAAGGTTGGACGACATCCGGACACCCTTTTTCATACAAATGGATGTAGGTAGCCCTAAGGAGGTGAGGATATCTGCATTCTGCTTTATGAAATGTTATGTCTTGATAATTAATAATATGAATAGTGTGTTGCATGGGACAGCCAAATTTCTCATACGCTAGATTGATACCTTCCAGATTCATCATCCTGCAGTTATGATCTATGATCGATAGTTACTGCGTGTGGGATTATACAGCCTGCGTGCTATATAGACGGTCTATAAGAATAAACACCAACCACAGAGCGTCTGATAATATCATGCAGTAATTAAGAAAGCACAATGACGCAGGTTTCTCAATCCCCCCAGACCTTATTGGAACATGGACCCTCGTGGGGTTCGAGTCGCACGATGTTGACACCAACCACACCATTTACCCCTTCGGAGAGAAGATTAGCGGGCTCATAATCTATACCAATAATGGCTTTATGTCTGCTCAACTCATGAATCCTCAATCGGATTCAGATGAGAAGCCCAAATCCTGGCATACAGTGGGCCTTTTGAGATATCCGACCCAGCGTCCGCGAAAGAAGACTCGGTGAGAGTCACGCATCATGTCCAAGTCTGCTCGTATTTTGCATGGTTAGGATCAATACAGGAACGAGTAGCTACCATTGTTGGCGACATCCTCCATCTGTCGACAGAAGAACCCGTGGTTACAGAGGTAAGAATCCAGTCAGGGCCGAAAACGCTGAGATTGGACTGACTATGGCTAGAGCGATCGCAAGAACTACAAGGTATCGTGGAAGAGGGCCAATGGTGTAGAGAGTGGATGATAATTTGCTTGGTTTCTCTGGATTATCGGTAGTTAGGGTTAGAAAACAGATTACCAGAAATGGAACCAATGATATTTGTCAGCTCCCCGGGTTTTTGTCAGGACCAACATCCAGCAAGACTCTCTCTTCCCTCTCTCCCTCCACGCATATCATATGGATCTTCTATCAATCCTCCCGACCTTCTCGACAAAATCCTACAGTCATATTCTCCCTCCCCTGGAACGCAACCACATCAATACCGTCGACCTCATCACCCTTGACACCCTCGAAATCGCAAAACGCGCCCATGTACCCCCGGCCGACGTCCGCCGCCTCTCCGCGCATATCCTCGACGCCCTGCATAGCGACGTGGGCTTTGAAAGGGACATAGGAGGAATCGAGGATGCGGGGAATACACAAGGCTCGAGTTTCAACGCGGATGCGCCTGTGATTCCTGGTCCGTTGAGTAGGGTCGATTTGTCGCGATGGAGTGTCATCAGTACACTTGACCCCGCGATGGACGCGTTGCTGGATGGAGGGATCCCCGCGGGTTATGTGACGGAGGTTACTGGCGAGAGGTTGTTTTCCTTTTCTTTGATGAATACGTATCTTTGAGAAGATGCAATGAAAACTGACGATCCAGAATCCCAGCGGGAGCGGAAAGACACAATTCCTCCTAAGCCTCCTCCTCGCCGTCCAACTACCCAGTCCCAAAGGCCTGGCCAAAAGAGCCATTTATATATCCACAGAAGCACCGCTGGCTACGCCACGTCTCTCGCAATACCTCCAGTACCATCCCTACCTTTCGACTCTACCCCGTGGCCAGACTCCGTCCCTGCAGAATGTTCTATCCATCAACGCCATGGACCTCGAGTCTCAAGACCATATTCTGAACTATCAGCTTCCCGTCGCTATATATCGGTATAATGTCGGACTGGTCGTTATCGATTCTATTACTGCGAACTTCCGGGCTGAGCATACGTCGCATGATGTGAATGCTCTATCGACGCGGTCTGGGGAGTTGGCGAAACTGGGACAGTTGTTGCGCAATCTAGCTGCGCGGGAGGATATTGCCATTGTGGTTGCGAATCAGGTCTCAGATCGATTTGATCCTATGGACAACAGTAACAATCCTATTATAAATTCGCGGGTATATGGTGTCGGCAACAATCTTACCCAGCCAACCCCCGACTCACCCACCCCTCAAACTCGCGCAGCACCAACAGAGACAGCAAACGTCGACCTTTCGCAACCATCACAACTCCATCCCCCCATAAACGCTCCACCCGTATCATCCCCGGCCTTCCCCTCCTCGTCCCCTTTCACGACAGAAGAAGACCCCCAATTCGACGGCTCATATCTAGTCGGGAATCCCGTCCGCAACGAAACCTTAAGTCTATTACACCAACAACGGTTTTTCACGGGATGGGGCGATTCACCATCAGTGCATCAAAAACAGACACCGAAAACACCGGCACTAGGGTTTGTCTGGACAACGCAGATTGCTTGTCGGATTGCGTTGAAAAAGGAGGATAAGGAGGAGGATGCATTTACTCATGGGGTTGAATATGAGCATGGGAATGGGAATTCACAAACGGTAGCAGGTTCGGAGACACAACATACCCAGTCTGGATCTACTCAGGATAATCAACAGGAAGGAGAAAAAGCAACTCTATCACCACCA
>WUQG02366456.1:0-45739 GCA_011317285.2 Androctonus mauritanicus | reverse complement strand
ATACGTCTAGATATTATCTTCTAACATTATATAATATAATGAGTGTCGTACATTAATATCGCAACAGAAAGCACTCAAATTATAATAATTTTATCATTTGTAAACATACGATAATACAGATGTAACAATAAAGATTTAAGGTAACGTTATAGTCAGAAAATGTGTTATTCTCTTTAATTACATTCAATCAATAAATTGATTATCACGTGAGTAATACGTACATAACTATTGACAAATTATCGTTTTCCATCATCAAAACTGAATGATTTGATTTGATAAAGCTTTATGGTCTTACGATTCATCGTTAATAAAAATATTTTAAACCAAACGAGCTCATAATTTCAATTATCTCATACTATTAATTGGACTACAATGGATGATGAATCAGAAACAACTCATACAAAATAGTGATATCAAACGATAAATTTCTCGTTACAGTGCGTCGTATCATCGAAACTTTAGATCATTTTCATGGTTCCAGATCTTCATAAATTATATTTGAAAGTTTAGTACTTAAAAATTTTAATTTATTACTGGTTATTTTAGTACTTTATGTGTGAAAAATATCCTCACACTTATCGAGAAAGATACATATCAATAACGATGAAATTCTGTACTTTATAGATAAAGATCTTTATTATTTACATAACTGAATGAGAAAGATCCTTCGTGAAAAATGATGTCTAGCAGATTCATCGATAAAATAAACAGCATTGCAATTTATTGAAATTTCATTTTCATCGAAATATTCTCGATATTTTCATAATTCGATGCGTAACTTATTTATACATTAAAATGCACTGTTTAAAATCATTATGTTATTCTTTCAATAATACTTTTATTGATAATCTTCCTTTTGCTTCACTGAAATTTCTTGAAAATGTTTTAAAATATTTTAGGATTGAATTTCTAAGTTTTCTATCTCCATTAAATCATATTTTTATATATATATATTTTTAAAAAAAACATAGTTGTTTCTTAGCTGGAATCTTTTTTTTAGCACAATAGAATATCACGCATGAACACGCTAACGTGACAATACGAGATTCCATTTTCTTATACTTCTTTTTCGAGCTCTTTAAAGACTTCATTGGGAGACTACTAGCATTCGAAAAAAGAAAAAAAAATGATTTTGAATCCACCTTCTTCGTGTAAAACTTCTATGGAGTTTTTCTCACTAGTTAAATTCGTCTAGATCTATTTTTCGGCTAATTAATCAGCAGCTGACACTCACAAGAACAAAGAATATAATACAAGCTGACGTGAAAAAATTTTCTTTAATTTTGTTAGACCTACTATACATTCTCACGAAATGGAACTTCAAAAATAATTCAAGACTCGAATTTTGAAGTAACTCAATTTAATTGTTTAATTGTCATTAAAAAAATAATTATATTGAAACATTGATGTATTAAAGATATTTTTAAGAATGTTAATCGATATCAAACTAAGTTTTTAAATTTTAAAAATTAACAATAAGTTACTTTTATTTATGTAATTATTTCATTAACTGAATTTAAAAATATTAAAATTTTAAAAGAATTTTTGCGAATTTACATGAAAAATTATTATTATTTTTTTTTATATTTAGTAAATATACCAGTTTCAATACAAATATTAAATACCATTAATTATAGTGAAGTTGCGGATGAGGTCTACTTTATGATGAGCTTTAATCAGTCTCTTCAACCGTATATATTTATAGAGAATGAACAAAGCAGTCTAACGTTGCTATGGATAATGGAATTATTATTATTATTGTTGTTGCTTTACAGATAAAGATGCACTTAGGTCGTAATTACTCCTCTTCAGTTTAGAATAAATACCAAATTTATAATCGATTTTTCTATGATAATTATTAAACTTCTGATAATTGTTTTATCCACAACTCTAGTAGGAACAAGTAGCAACAACCAGGAAAATTTGCAATACATAGATGAAATAGCTAGTTATTTTAGTAAATCAATAGTAATTAATCATGTTTGATCTACGCACAGATATCTTTCTTTTTCTTGGATTAAACAATCGACAAAATTGTAATTCCCATAAAAAATCGGTTTTAAATTTATCATTCCGGTAAAAAAAAGAGGAGCGATTCTTTAACTGATAATGTAATAATAATAAACTGCCTTGGTAACCTTGGACTGCATTATTATGTTCAAACTTATGCGGGTTGAAAAGATTGATTAATACTCATTTTAAAGTAAATCTGATCCACAATTTCTTGCGAAATTCATAGTCTCCCATTAGATATAGAAAACAGTAAATTTCATACTTAATTAATAAATATTAATTGCTCAATACTAATTATTCAAATGCTGTATTCGTAAATTTTCTATATGTTTACGATAATCGAATTTTTAAATATTATTTTTTGATTTTGCATTCTTGATATAAACAAAATTCATAAAATTGCTTATTAACTGTAATTTTTCACTTCCTGATTTCTTTTCATAATTTTTAACTATTATTTTCGGCGTTTAATTAATGAATTAAAGTTCCATCTTCTTATAGAAGAAAAAATTCTAAGAATTTTAAACGATGGCTGTAATTAACTTATCATTTAGTAATTATCTAGAAGGTTGTAAAGTGATGTATATGTGCGAACTCTCTCTCTCTCTCTTCTTCTTCTTCTTCATTCTTTCATATTCTTTTAAACTATTTAATTTCTTTTTTCTTCATTCTTTCACATTCTTTTAAACTATTTAATTTCTTTTTTTCTTGGTATTATTTTCAATATTCCATCCTGAATAATACCAGTTATTTAAATCCGACATTTTCCTATATTCGATTATAAGACAGGAGTAATAAAAAGAAATAATGCTTAACATTGAATAGACGGAACTTTTGGTATTTTTCGAGTTTAAAAACTTTTTAAGCTTTTCTTTTTCTCTTTATAAGTCAAAGATTCTTATTTGCAGTTACTTGAAAACGTCCAACAGAAATCTTTCCTATAGAATGGTTTTTCTCGAGTATTGAATTACATACAATCTTTATCAACTTTAACTTCATTTTACAATCACGTGAGTTAATATTTTGGATGAATAAAACGAAATAAATGAATCTTCAAGAAAGTATTTGTAACAGGAAAAAAAAAAGAAAGAGAGAAAACAAATCTATTAGCTGCCTGAATGAAATTCGTGTGCAGTATCTATCTCACAATGACATCCATTGTTATTGAAGTTCTTGAATAACTTAATATAGACATCCTCCAAACTTGTTTAGGTTCAAACAATTAAGAAAATTAATTTTCTCAATTTAAAATGAGAGAAATTAAATGCCAAATAATAAAAGTATTCCATAAAAATAGTTGTCGAAAGTTGAGATCATTAAAACTGTTACGAATGGACGAACATGTACAATTGTACTTCATTTTTGTTTCTTGCTTAATTTCATTTAATTTAACGTGATGTTACAAAATTCATGCAGTGACGTTCTGTAAATGGTTGCTATCTGGTGACCAAAAGAACATAAAACAATAATTGTTTACGTTAATGACACGACTAAGTAATAATTAATACTTTTCAGTAATAATTTAATCATACTACAACAGTTATTAATGATACGATTAAATAATAAATAACGCTGTTCAATAATAACAGCACATACCACAACATTTGTAAATGAAATAACAATATGATGCAATATAAAATATTAAAGAGAGTAGTTCATGAAGTGATACATACATTGCTTTTATAATACGTAAAAAAATTCATGACGTAAGAAATATGTGCCAAATAACCATTACCATATTACTCGTTATTGTTACGTCATGAATTTTTACATTGTTGTATCATCATATTTTAAAATACCGTTGTTTTGCATCATAACGATTTTATATATAGTAATTCATTATATTACATTAATATAATGAACATAATGTTACATTTATTGAAAATAAATGAATTAATTTGATTTGCTTTATAAAATATACAAACAATGATATTTAATTCATGAAAATAATTAAAAATGAAAAAATATGTTTGCCAGGAAACTGTTATTGTACTACTTGTTATTATTACGTCATGAATTTTTTATATTGTTACGTCGTTCGTATATTGTCATGACGTAAAAAACGGTATTTTAAGTTATGATGATGTAACAATATTTAAAGAAATTCGTGACGTAACAATAGCAAGCAGTGCAATAATAGTTGCGTTGCATATATATGTATGTTTTTTAACTTTAATTATTTCGATGAGTTAAATATCATTGTTTGTATATTTTATAAAGTAAATCAAATTAATTCATTTATTTTCATTAAACATAATATTATATTATTATATTCAGAACAACAATTATTTAATATGAATGATGTGAATTAATTGTGAAAGATAATGAAAATTTTCGCTTTTATTTATGTAATAAATGAGTATATATTTATTCATTTATTACGCAAATAGAAGAGAAAATTTACGTTATCTTTTATAATTAATCCACATCATTCATATTAAATAATTGTTGTTCTGAATATAATAATATAATATTATATTTAATGAAAATAAATGAATTAATTTGATTTACTTTATAAAATATACAAACAATAATATTTAACTCATCGAAATAATTAAAAGTTAAAAAAACATACATATATATGCAACGCAACTATTATTGCACTGCTTGCTATTGTTACGTCATGAATTTTTTTAAATATTGTTACATCATCATAGCTTAAAATACCGTTTTTTACGTCATAACAGACGAACGATGTAACAATAACAATAATACGAACGATTTAACAATATAAAAAATTCATGACGTAATAATAACTAGTAGTATAATAACAGTTGCGTAACAAATATATTTTTTCATTTTTAAATTTTTCATTCATTTAAATTTATTTATTATTTATTTATATAAATTTAATAAATAAGTATATATTTATTTATTTATTTCATTAACTTTTTTATCGAGTATCTGAAAATTACCTATATAAATAAAAGAATATCAGTAATGGACTGTAGAAGTGCGAGTTCTTTTAATCTAATTATAAAAAATATTCATAAAATATATAAATAAGAAGAAATACGATAAAAAAAAAAAACTTCTGGATTATATTCCTCAAACAATTATAATCTGAAACATTTTTACTAATTTACTGATTAATTTTGTTAATTGCTTCATCATATTTGTCGATTCATAAAATCAGTAAGCAAAATTTCACAAATTATAAAGCAGAATTGCACATAATCTCTTTCAAGAATTGCAATTCTCTATTTAAAAATATAGCATCATAACTCTTGAAAGAGATTACGTGCATTTCTGTTTTATAATTTATGCACTTTGTTATCTCTAAGGAAAACAAAGTGCATAAAATAGTAAAATTTACATAATTTAATTAAAAATAAAATTACTGAATCGTAATTTTACGTTTTAACAATTAATTCGTTTAATAGTTACCAAATTTATCAACATAATCTGTCACTATTTAATCATAATGTAATTATTGTATACTGTATGAGCATCTGAT
This sequence comes from Androctonus mauritanicus, assembly GCA_011317285.2. Lineage (NCBI taxonomy): Eukaryota > Metazoa > Arthropoda > Arachnida > Scorpiones > Buthidae > Androctonus > Androctonus mauritanicus. The sequence continues at coordinate 40,269 of WUQG02366456.1, read as the reverse complement.
ATATTAATCAGATTATATATGTTTAAATTATTATATATAATATAAAACATTTAATTTTAATTAAATTTTGAAAATTAAATCTTTCAAGATTAATAACAAGTGCTAAATTAAAATATATTTATGCAACAAAATATATTGCATATCTACCATTGAGTTAAAGGTCAATAGAGAGATACTTGCATTCTTAACGAAGTTGAAAACATACAAAAGAAATTCAATTATCTTGATTTACGTAAAAAAAATCTAATCCAGTGATATCTTTGGGCTAAAACCAGATCAATAATGGATAGCTTTATTATACTAAAATGCTTTGTATCATATCAACTTTCATTCGTCTTTTTTGTTTTCTATTATCCTAATAACAATAATGGGTGTATATGAAAGCACTCACTAGGATAAAAAAAAAAAAAACAAATTAATTTAAGAAAATTAGCTGCAATCATGATCAATAAAAATGCTTTCATCCTTTTATGAGTATAATATATATTTACCTTCATCTAAAGATACAAAAATACATAAGAGTCGTAAAGATAAACAACAATTAATTGAAATAGGTAACAAAGGATTGGATAATGTGAAAAAGTAGTAAAGAAAAACTGTAAATAAAAATGTAATTACACCACTGTGTTCACATCATCGTGGTGAATACATTAATATTGCATCTGAATATGCATTCGGGATTATAAATGTTCTCATATTTGATTAATAATTAAGCTCGTTAAACTGTGGGTGTCCACAAAAAAAAATTGCTTATCTCACAACAACCATAAATGAGTTGTTGTCGTTCTTGTTCATGATTGCAACTAATTTTTTAAATTAATTTTTGTTCTAGTGAGTGTTGTCTTACACACTCATTATTATTATTAGGATATATTTTAAAATCATCCTTGGTATTCTTTCAACGAACTTTTAAATTCATAAAAAAATATTTTTAAGATTGTAAACCATGCTACATAAAAGTATCGATCGTGCAGAACAATTCTGCGCGCAATTTAGCGAATTTAACACATTATAATATTTAAAAGAGAGATATAAATGTATAAAAATTTTTATTAAGGTGGTAATATATTATTTTTAATGTTTTTAATCATTCGAATTACATTAAATGTTACTAATGCGTTTATCATGCCGTTGGAAATGTAAATGATGCAATAACTTTCCGCTTGAATAAATATGAAACAAACTCAATGATATTGAATTAACGTATTAAATTTCTGAAGGGCTAATTGTTCGAAATTGCTATTTTAACTATCGCATTTAAGAATAAAATTAATCATTGTTACGTAATTAACAAAAATGCAATTATTTCTTACGTAAACAAAATATATCAATGTTCACAAAACTTCATAAAAATGAATATTTCTTCTTATTTATTTTTAACCATATATCGAATAATATTAATCGTAAATTAAATGTTTAATTTTTTTTAAAGAAAACTCCTTTGTAAAGAGGTCAGGATAAGGATCAATAGAACTTCTTTTATCTATTTTTTTTTTTTTTTTTATAGCTATATATATAATTTTAGTATATCAATGACAGATGCAAATGCTGATAAAATTTGAAATGTGCATAAAGCATTGTCGTTTCATACGTTATATATTCTGATAAAATATTTCTTATAAAATAGTTTCTGCTATCGATACTTTTTAAAAAGCACAATCTTTAAAAGTACTTTCGACATTTTTTGACACATTCAATATATATAAGGGAAGCATTTTCCCCTGATAGTTGTATACCTAGCAATGCAAATAATTTTCTCTTTTACTAAATTTTAAATATATTTATTATGTTTATGAAAATTATTATTATTATAGCTATTACAATTATTCTAAGTTTGCCTATAAGCAAAATTATTTTTCCTATCGATACTTTTTAAAAAGCACAATCTTTAAAAGTACTTTCGACATTTTCTGACGCATTCAATATACTGTATATAAGGGAAGCATTTCCCCCTGATAGTTGTATACCTAGCAATGCTATAATTTTCTCTTTTACTAAATTTTAAATATATATTTATTATGTTTATGAAAATTATTATTATTATTATTATAGCTATTACAATTATTCTAAGTTTGCCTATAGGCTAAGCAAAATTATTTTTCCTATCGATACTTTTTAAAAACTATAATCTTTAAAAGTACTTTCGACATTTTTTAACACATTCAATATATATAAAGATTCATTTCCCCCTGATAGTATGCTATAATTTTCTCTTTTACTAAATTTTAAATATATTTATTATGTTTATGAAAATCATTATTATTATAGCTATTACAATTATTCTAAGTTTGTTGATAATCAAAATTATTTTTGCTATCTATAGTTTTTAAAAATTACAATATTTAAAAGTACTTTCGACATTTTTTGACACATTCAATATATTGCATATCAGGAAAGTATTGTCAGGTAAACAACTATCAGGGAAGTATTTCCCCTGATAGTTGTTTTTCTAACAATATTATAATTTACTTTCTAATTTAATATTTATGAAAATTATTATTACTATAGTCATTATAATTATTCTAAGTTTGCCTATAAGCAAAATAGTTTCTGCTATCGATACTTTTTAAAAACTACAATCTTTAAAAGTACCTTCGACATTTTTTGGCATATTCAATATAATTATATCTGGGAAGTATTGTTAGGTAAACAACTATCAAGGAAGCATTTTCCCTGATAGTTATTTACCTAGCAATACTATAATTTTTTTTTTAATTTAATATTTATGAAAATTATTATTGTTATAGTTATTATAATTATTCTAAATTTGCCTATAAGCAAAATTATTTTTACTATCGATACTTTTTCAAAACTACAATCTTTAAAAGTACTTTCGACATTTTTTGGCACATTCAATATATATCAGTGAAGCATTTCCTTCTGTTAGTTATATACCTAGCAATGCTATATTATGTTCTTTTTTACTAAATTTTAAATATATTTATTATATTTTAATATTTATGAAAATTATCATTATTGTAGCTGCAATAATAATTATTCTAGAAGTTTGAAATTAATGGAAGAACTTAAGAAGATTAATTAACCTGTAAAGTCAATAATTAATCAGTTTGAGAATATAGAAGTGTTTTATTTTATATCGATTATTAGCTTTAATACTTATTATTTTTTTAACAATATTAAATCAATAAAGCAAACCGCATTTAAGTTATTAAAAAATAAAAATAATAATAATAATAACAATAATAAAAATCCAAAATAATGACATATTATTTGTGGGAGAAAAGTATTAAGAATCAATAAATTAGTTTTCGAACTACATTAAAAAAAACTTGCACCATCGACCGACTTAAAACTAATTAGATTAAAGACAAATTTATTAAATTTTTATTTCGATATTTATTAAATAAAATTATTAAAAAAAGTTATTTATTTTTTCCGCCATCTTATTTTTTTTTATAATTAAGTTATCAAGAGTTATAACGCATGAAACTTGTGATATAAATTCTATTCTCTGAAAATATTAAACTTTTATAAACTAAAAATAAAAAAAAAAACAATTTTAGTTTATTTAACTGCTTACAGCAAAGTTTTTTAAGGAGAGTAAACTGATTTTATTTTTATACCGTTTAAACTTTTGACTCTTTTAATCGAAAAGCCACTCGTCCGATTTATATCGCTATAGTTTATATAAATTATTTATTTACGAATATAAATAGATAGTTTAAAGAACTTACTCTGCGAAAAACTGTTGAATTTGCACATAAACGAACCAAGTATATAATTAGGTTGTGCCAAATTGTTGACAAAATGTACCCATATGCAAAATAGGCATATCATGAGATCTGCAATAGCTAAATTCACCAAGTAAATATTAATAGTTGTTCTCATCGAGTGGTTCAACATAACCGTTAGTATCACTCCAACATTTCCGATCACTCCGATAACAGTTGCAGAAATACAAAATACCAACTGGAAACATTCTTTCCATGTTACAGAAGAAAAAATATCGGATGTGTTGTAAGTGAATGAAGTGAAATTGAATAAATCGAATACTTCGAAAGAGCACCCTTCTTCCATTTTATCATATATAACACAATATTTTTGTGGGGCACCTGTAGACGAGGACCGTTGTGAATAAGCTAACTTTGCTTCTCTTCTAAACCTTCCTTTTAGGGAGAAGTGGGCGTCACATGCGCACGCGCCTAATCTGGTTCTAGTGACATCGACAGATGTGATCTTCAACCGTTAGTTAAAGCTGCACTACTTCCGTACATATGAATAAATCTGTTTAAAAGGTGATCATTACTTCTATTATCCGGTGGCGATGCATTAAAATAATTATTCGGATAGTTTATTTTAAAACTTGCGCTGAAAAGTTTCAATATATTATCGTTCGTGTCATCTTTCGCATCTTTTAACTAATTTTAGGATGATAGCGAACAAGCAAAACGTTATTTAGATAACTCGGTAAGTTGATTATTATTAGATCTTGTTTTACTTCTAAGAAAAATCAATATTTACTCGATATTTCTTAGTATAAAATCTATATGCATCGTAAAACTGATATTATTTTAATCTGTCGTAGGGACATGTGGAAGATTTGACAAAGTCCACATGGACTGGGACTAATTGTGATCCGGTTTTATACTAAAATATTTACAGGTCTGCCTGTAAATAATGTTACTTGAAATACTCCATACACAAGTTTGAGCATCAGTTCTTAATTATTTATAAAAAAAAACAATAAATACACGCCCATAATGATATTTTAACGTACTCGACATTTTGAATGTCAGTCGTTTGTTCTTCTTAAAATGGATTAAAATAAAAAAACAAACTTCAAACACATTTTTAACAGAAAAACAGACACTTTTTATTGTTGTTTTTCTTTTTATTTTACTTGTTAGTTTTATTTTTATACGAAAAGTTATTAAAGATAAAAAAAAAAAATTCTTAACTATTTTCAATAAATGAATTACTTTTCAGTCATTTTGAAACAAAATGGTGTTGGAAGGAAATTATCACGATTTCAAGCTATTATCTAATTGTTTTTGAATGATTTGAAACAAATTTGACGATCGATTCGATTTTTTACTTAATTTACATTCCAGAATTTTGAAAAGATTTTAAGAAAGTTTAAGTGTTGTCAATACTAGGCCCAGATAGTATGGGACCAAAAAAAAGCCATTTGTTTTGGACCTCAGAGCCGGAATGGCCCGAAACTTTATTGTTTTTACTTGCTATCGTGTGATATGATTGTAAATGAAAGTGGCTAGAAAGAGCCTGGGTCCTATCTCACCTCTCTCTCGGCCTCCGGTCAATACTGGTATATACGAAACATCTAATACAGTATACTTACTTTAAACGTGAACCACTTCAAATCTCCTTCTGTTTACGTTCAACTTCAATAAATTTGTCTCAATTTAATTGTTTAATCGAATATAATTATTCACTTTTAATTTAAAAATGCTATTATTTTTGCTTGTCAGTTTGCATCATTTTAGTAAACTAAAGCATAAACATGGGTTAACACTGTTGTTATTAATTTTCACGGAATTTTAATTTTCTTTAATTATGAGAGATTTTAATGTTAAATTGAACAGTTTAAATTATTTAATTATAAACTGTTCGACTTAAACATTATTATTATTTGATTATTTAAATATTGAATTATCGGAAGGTTATTCTACAAATGCAGATTAAATAATAACTTTCTCGATAAACTGTTATAAAAATATTGATTTCCTTTTTAATTTTATTGCATATTTTTGTCGCCAAATTTTTATTTTTATTTTCTGTTTTATTCAAAATTATATTTCTGTATCCACTAATCGCATTATTGATTATTTTATTATTTAAAAAATATATAAGGGAGAGTTGCCTATTGCTTACTGGTCACCTAAATCGTACCTATAACTAGTTACTGTATGTAACGAACTAGCTATCAGGTACGATTTAGGTAACCAGTATGCAATAGGCAACTCTCCCCTATATATATATATATATAATTTTACTGGGGCAAAAACAAAATAAATCCCAGGAAACCTCAAATTATTTTGTTTTCGATGACGTTCAGATATAATTAGCATTCTTAAAAGGACAAAATAAAATTATTTAATTTTTTTTAATAAAATTTAAATATATTCCTTGCATTTTACGTAATTATTAAAATATACTATTACTGTATCTTAAAAAACATACATATTTTAAAGTAACAAATTTCAATTTTTACAAGAAAGACATTTTAAAAATTTTATAGAGTTACTTGAAATTAATATTAAAAAAATAAATAAATAAATAAATAAATGGCTCTTGCAAAGAAATTTTTCTATTATAAATGAGAAAAGTTTATTTAATTGTAGAATTCTAGCCAAAAGATTTCATAAAATATATCTTAAATAATGTCGTCAACTCGAGAATGTTTTGTAAAAAAGAAAAAAACAAAAAGAATCGTTATTAAAATTTTTTTTTATACTTCATAATTATAATTATTAAATTAAGAAAACGAATTCGGTGATAATTAATTATAATAATAACAATGTTTAATTGATATTTTTACGAGTTAATGATGAATTAAAACAAATCCTTTTTTTTTAAATTTGTAATTTAATTATTATTAATCTATTTTATAGAACATAAAAATTAGCATATTTTTCTTCTAATTATAATAAATAGATATTAATTTTAAATACAGATAACCCTCGTATCACACGGTTAGAAAATTGTGGAAACACTCATATAACACGGATCTTCTACAACACGGTTTTTATTTCATACATTTAGAAAATTACGTTTACTTTCCTATAACAAAAAAATGTCATTAATTTTTGTAAATCCACACTACAGACAAACAATACACACATAAAATACAATCATTGAGAAATACTTTGCTAAAATTAGTCATAAATGCAATTTCGCTTGTGTGCCGTGCATACTACTGTATTACTTAAGTAGGTGTTGTGCATACTGCACACTACTGTGCTGCACCTGCTTAAAAACTTGTACAATAGTATATGCAAGTGCACAACTGTAGTGCATCTGCATTCACTACTGTACAAGATTTAATACCAATGAAACTGGCATTTGATGGAAAAAAATGCCTCTAATAGAATATTTACTTCAAAAAAAGAAAAAATGTTTTCGTTTTAACTGAACAGCGGTAAGGAATATATATATATATATATATATGTTTGGGGGTCTTAGGTATATATTTTTTCTTTCTTTATGCTTCATGTCATTAATATTATTAATAGAAATTAAGTTTCTTATGTGAAATTACCAGAAAGTTATTTGTTTTTAATTGGTTTTGGAACGTAACTCCTTTTTTTTGTATAGGCTCCAGGTTTCACATAACACGGTTTTATAACAATACGGCGTTTCCTAGGAACCTATCTACAGTGTTATACGAGAGTTACCTATATTTGTAATCTTTAAAATAAATTATTTTTACTCTACTTATATTTTCATAATGGTCAAAAAAAAAATTCAAAACAGAAGTAGATAAATTATATTAAAACAAACAATATCGAACAGAATTTTAAAATTAAATATAAAAAACAATTATAAATTTATATATATATATATAATATATAAATAGAATATATATATATATTACTATATTATTATTATTTTTAAATTTAAAATTTTAATAAATTTAAATAGGATCAGCAGATGTTTATCAGTTAGAATTTCAACAAATGGAAAAAACTTGAATTTTTTTCTTGTATTTCTTTAAATATTTTCAAATTGAAAAGTTTTAAAATATATATATATATATATATACACAAAAAAAATTCTGAAATACATATATGTATTAAACTGCTTTATGATTCTATATCTACAATTCTTTATGATAACAGCAAGGTAAAAGGTTGTTATGTGGCATGACAGTTGTGGCATTAGACATTTGTCATATGTTTGCTATTGTCACTTGGAAAATATGAAATAGATCCTGACAAAAAAAAAAAAAAAATATCTTAGAAAATAGTCCTGAACTTCAGTATTATAAGAACATTAACGTCACAAGGCATTGTGTACTTTTGACGTATCATTTTTAAAGTGATAAACTTTTCAATTATTGCGTCATCACTTACATAACAATAATAATTTTCGAATTATCTGTACTAGCTTTATAATGCTTTAATTAATAAGATTAATAAAGTTAAAATTATAAAATTAGGCCTACTTAAAATTCGAATATTTTAAATTCCTACAAACTACTTAAACCTGTTGCAATAAAAAGATTTGAAGTGGGAGATGATTTATATTATCCATCTATTGATCCAATTAATTTACTAATTGTAAAATAATTTGAATAAATCGTACATTTAATTATTAAAGCTTTATATTCACTAGACACATTCTAAATAGAATGTAAAGTGATTTTCATAATCGTGTTTGATTGAAAGACTTATTCCTGTCTAGGATGCACTAGTGCAATTGCAGAAAATTGCATTACACAAAGAAGCTGAATCAGTATAAAATTAAACTTATTTTCCTCATTTATTAATTAAAAGGAAAATTTTTATGCTGTTTCCTAATTTTTTATATATTTTATCATGAAAAAATAAATCCATAAACTTTTTTCGTATAACTGTTATTCGAGTAGATATCCAAAGAAAAATTTAATTATAGAGTTTTATTTTGAAGATTAAAAAGGAAAAATTTAAAAAATAAAAAATAGAAGCAGGGATTTATTTAAAATAATAATTAAATTACGTATAACAATAAAAATATATATATTTTAATTATAATAAAATAACTTCACTAAAAAAATATAAAGTTTAAAGCGAATTCTAATTATTTTTATAACAATATAGTAAACAAAATATTTCAATTTATGTGGTGTATTTTATGTGATTAGTTAACAAGTAAAAATAGCTAATAATTATCAAGAAGAAAACAAAAAAAAAAAGTTTAAAGTTACTATCCATTAACGATTGCTATGCTTTTCTTTACAGAAAACAAACGATATTACCAACATTGTAAGAATAGTAAAACCGTCAAAGACAACTTTACTAATTCTTGTAATTTAATGCTAGATAAGTAATGAGAAACTATAATTCTTAAACTGAAACTAATCTAAAACGTGTCACGAAAGATGTTTTTCCATTATAATTCTCCTACAATGAAGTAATTCAATCCTCATTACGAAAACGTTCGATTGAGAGAGTTTATGCACGAATTTTTATTGATTCAGAGCGGGTTTTTCAGGTTGATTTATCTATATCTTCTTAAAGTATCTAAAATTTTCTATAAATATCGATTTATCGACATTGGGCATTATTTTTACGATCATCGTTTAATAGTTAAAATGTGTGTGTTTGTGATGCATCTTCTCTTACATTCTGCATCTCAATAATGCATTAATCTATAGATAAAATTTATGAATTATTGAACGAGAGTTATATTTCTTTAATCATATAATCCTTACTTCATAAATGTATAGGCCTATTTATGAAGTAAGTTAATTATGATTAAATAAACATGACTCTCATTCAATGATTCAGTTTGATTGACAAACATTTGCGATTAGCGACGACAAATTTCGCTTGTCGCAGGACATGCTAAATGGACACCACGACCTTACTGCCTTCGGTTGTCATACATTAGAGTAGAAACTGTAGAAAATATCATATTACGTTGAAAACTACTTATAAAATTAACAAACCCGGAATAAAATTAAAGATTAAATAAAACAAACAACAATAAAAAGTATTCGAGTGATACTTGTAAGATAATGGAATAACAGAAGAGAATGGGATCAATAATCAGTAAGCGTTAAAACTTTTACAAGTTTGGAGAAGTAGCTTGATACCCTTTTTAACCTGAAGATTCTGTTCGCGGTTCTCGAATCTTTTTGCTGCTGATGATGCTAACAGCTGTTGTTCTTTAAACTCTTTGCAGCACCTGTTGTAAATGTAACAGAATTGTTAAAGTATTCACTTCACTGAAGCAAGATAAATATGCTAACTGAAGCAGCATATAATTTATTGAATGCAACCAAATGTTTAGAAATATCAGAATATTTCATTCTTCTTTCATTTTGCTTTTAATTAACGTCACAGTGTATGTCTACGTAATTTTTAAGTTAGAATGTAACCGATAGATGGCGCTAGATCTTTTTTTGCATACTCATCCATATTTAATAAGAATAAATTGATGTGCGATGCATAAAAACGTATAAATATATAAAGAAATGGAAAAAAGTCTATATTGCGTTATCGGTATGTAAAAATATAAAAATATTTTAAAAACTAACGAAATTCGATACAGGACAACAATTCATTAAAATCCAATCAAAAAATGATCAATAAAATTGCAATTAATGCTAGTAATTGCCCAGCTCATTGAGGAATTACCAATGTTGTAACACTGCATTGCTCTTTCTTTAGAAATGATCCAATTTCAAATCAAACAAAAGAAGCAAAACATCAATTCGTGTGTAAGTCAAACAACACTTCTTGACTACAATTCAAAACTTTTTACAGCTGTTTGCCACGTTTTTAGAAAATGGCCAAAAAAAACAGCACCAATATTAAATAAAATATTATAAAACTTTCCTGATTTTTAAATTTCGATCGCAATATTTTTAATATAATATCCATAAATACGTATGTTGTTGACCTATATCTTTTATACTCTATTCATGTATAAAAATTCGTGTTCATGCATGCGTGTCTTCAATAGTTAACTATTGTAAATTTAACCAAAAGAAAAATAAATCAATTAAGCTTATAAAATATTTTATATCAGCAATTTTATTATCGGCTAATACTTGAACTTCGTGCAAGGTGACTAAACTTCAGCAAAGATGACAAGATGGCTGCATTAAAAAAATATTCTTTCGTTTAGATCTAACCTAAACATACTTTAATTGAATAAGTGCCACTTCAGTCTAGGTTGAGATTTGATGGCATCCAGTGTTAATCAATTTATAAGTTTATTGAATTCAGTTGAAAGTACCAAAAATAATAACAAAAAGTAGCAGCATACTTTACCGAAACTAATTTTTTTTTGTTTGAAATTATACCTTTTGCATTATTATTATTATTATTATTCAACTGCATAAATGCAAAAAAATTCTATAAAATATTACAAAATTGTATTTTATATATTCATTTAATGAATATAAAATTGCAAATATTTTGAAGTTTCATTAATTAAGAAAGTAAAATTTTGTAATAAATATAATTCTATATCATAAAATGAAAAAATAATCTTTGATATATATTTTATATATCTTTTCTCTTATTAAAGAAGATTAGATTTACTAATTGCTACTAGTTTCTAATCCTCTATTAATCTTTTGAGCTCTACTGAAATTAGGATGATTTTGTTTATTTATTATTTTTAGTGGGCAGAAGAAACTTTCAAAGAGAATTAGTTTTATTTAATTAATTTTTGTGTTTTATGTTCTAGGTAAATTAGAAAACTTTAAAATTGGTAAACAAAATTTAAAATTCATTTTAAATTTGGCACAAAAACTAAATTGAAGTGTAATTTATTTCGTTTTTATAAATACACAAATCAACTCAATAATCGATTTCATTTATGCAAATGCCATACAAGGCAGCTCAATAATCGATTTTATTTACACAAATGCCATACAAGATAGCTCAATAATCGATTCCATTTAAACAAATGCAACATAAGGTAGCTCAATAATCGATTTCATTTACACAAATGACATACAAGGTAGCTCAATAATCGATTTCATTTAAACAACTGCAACACAAGGCATCTCCATAATCGATTTCATTTAAACAACTGCAACACAAGGCATCTCCATAATCGATTTCATTTACACAAATGCCATACAAAGTAGCTCAATAATCGATTTCATTTACACAAATGCAACACAAGGCAGCTCAATAATCGATTTCATTTACATAAATATAACAAAAACTAGCTTTATAATCTGCTTATCTACACAAGATAAGTAAATTATTTTATTTAAAAGAGTTCATAAATGATATGAATAATAAATTAACAAAAATTCATTTGTAAGGTAGATAGTTCATTTGCATACACATATCACACTTCACTTCGGTTAAACAATGTATTTACATTCACACATACGAATCACGTTTAGCTGATTTGTTTATTTACTTTATCACATTTAACTTGATATAAGTTAAATACGATCACGCTTAACTTTATCATAAATTCAATTTAATTCAACTGAAAAATATGGAAAAACATATTATATGATGAAATATATAATAAAGAACATAAATACTTTAAGAATATATTTTAATTTGTAAAGTTTTCCATTTAAAAAATATATTTATATAGCCTACATTTTCCCAAACTTAAAATGATTATTTAACGAAGATCAGGAATAAAAATGGTTATTTTGTGACGTAAAATTTTATATGCTAATAAAAAATATAAAACCATATAAAAAATGTAGTTTTATATTTAATTTATTAAAAATTCTCTACCGATATAAATATTAAATAATATATTTTCGAATACAGTAAATACTTTATATCTATTGTCAAATCACTTATGATTTTCTTTGAAATCTATAAAAATTTCTGTCAAATTTATATTTATCATTGAGCTATCTCATTGAATATATATCCCATTTATTCTTGAAACAGTGTAGTTTACTCATAGAAATTCTGATTATGGAAATGTAAAAAAAGAAACGAATATGAATTTTTCTGACATAAATATTTGTTTCAAAAGTTTTCGTTTTATTTCAAAATGTAAATATTTATAAGTACGGTATGAACTAGAAATAAATAAAAGATAATAAAGCGATACGTTAATTAACTGAACATCTTCCTTATTTATAATTTAAAGATTACGCGTGTAACACTAATGATCAGCATATGTAAATCATTAATTATTATATTAATATTTACAGTGAAAAATATTTTGCATTCTAAGATATTACATTGTCGAAGCGGCAATTCTTTCATATTTACTTCTAAGAAATTAATTGTATGGATGAAAACTCTTTCTTACAATGAATAAAATCAAAACCTTTTCAAAGATGCTCATTAGCGTTAAGATATCTCATCTGACAAAATTGTAAGCTTTTCTAATTACAAGTTTCAATATCAGAATGTTTTCTTACAAATTGCGTTACGTTTTCTTATCAGAATTTCTTTAAACTGTCTCTTCGGGTTAGAATTTTGTAATGATAACTGGGCTATAATTTATAATTTTCTTTTTTTTTTGTAAGTTAATTTTATTTTAATTAATAAAAATAAAAGAATATTATCATTATTGTTTTAATGAGAATAATATTTTAAATGTTATAAAAAAATTACAAGAGTTTCCGATGTCTTGTTTGAAAATTATTCTCTGGCATGTGTAGAAGAAATTTATTCTAATCAGCAATAATTTTAATATTATATTGCTTATCAATATAGCTGAAGAAAATATTAAGTTTTGAAATATGTTTAGATAAAGTTGTATCGTTTAAGCCTGTGCATCATTGATAAATTTCAAGTTAAACAAAAATATTAAATACGCCTCTTATATTCTTACGGTTAATGTAACTGTTATCAAGTAAACTCTAGTGATCTTATAAGTAAACAACTTACAAAACTTCTTGTTTACTTGCTTCTCTCGTAAATGTATTATTATAAAATTTCTGAAAATTATAAAACAAAAGTTCTGTTTTATTTTTACCAGATTCTTTTTCTTTTCTTTTTTTAACTTGCTGCATAAATTTTCTACATTTCACTAGGAGAATGTTCCTTTGAACGAACGGCATGTTTAAAAAGATACAGTAAGAAAATGTATTATTTTTAACTCTTGCTAACTGCAATTTACATTTTTAAAGACTTTTTTTTTTTTTTTGCTTTTTTAACTTAAAACTTGTTTTGTTTTTAATATTAAAATTTCAAAAATATCTAAAATAATTTAATAATTCGTAAACTAGAATTTTTTTTTAACTGTTGTAAAACAGACGTCTGACGATCAATATTCCTAACTTCTTCACAATATATCTCCAGTAATTCCTCTTTTATTCGCTCTTCCGATTTTCAACGAGATGAGATAAAGAATTGAATTAATTTTATAAATTTTCCAACGAAAATCGCCGATCCATAGAATAAAATTTTCTGCTGTTATTAAAACTAATATTTGACAAAAAAAAAATAAGAATAAGTAACTTCGAACGTCATTTGAACGTTAATCAACGACTTTAAATTATAAAAATAGCATTAGAGTTCGTGGCACAGTGAAAATATATTTGTTTTTTTTTTTTGTTTCAGTTCACTGTGAAATAGGATTTATATAGAATGTTTGTATTTCTAATCATTATAAGAGCAATTTATCACTTTATATTTTCTGTTTATTGAGAAGTAAGAGCATTCGTTGGCCAATATAGAGAAATTCTTAGGCAGTTGAAAAGATAATTTGAAATTAGAGATGATAACAGCGGAAGACGAACGAAATGACTATTTAGTAGAGTTGGTCGAATAAATTCTTCAGAAAGAAGTAGAAGGAACACAAAACATATTAAAAAAAAATTTATCTACCAATATAAAAGAATAATAATTATATAAACTAATGACATTTCCTTTTAGACAATACCTTAATAAAATATGGGTTAAAGGAAATTTAATAAAATCCGTTGATTGATTTTTTTTTTTTGTGATGCGAAACGAATAAACTAAATAATTTTTTCTAAAAATAATTATTCCATCTATATACAGCAATAAATTTAATTTTAAATCACTTATCATAATATTTAATTTCCTTATTATTTGTTGCCTTACATCAAAAATCTGTTAGAAAATTGATGTTGAAACTAAAATTCTTTAATCCTAAATAAAAAAAAAGGATAGGATAGGATTAGGAAAGGATAATATTACGATAGGATTAAAGAATTTAATCCTATCGTAATATTATCCTATCCTATCTTAAAAAAAACCTATCCTAAACTATCTTAAATTATGAATAGGATAATCCTATCCTATTGATAGTTTTTTGAGATAATTAAAGGATATTTTTCTTATTTTTCTTATGATATTTGTGCAAGATTATTTTATTACAATATGTTAATTATATTTTTTAATATTCTAATTATTATTTTTTCGTGATCTATCTTATTGCTGGAAGTATAGGCCTACGTTTCATAGATTGAATACATTATGAATATTACAAAGGAATAATTAACTAAATATATAAAAAATCTTTTTCTTATAAATTTAGTTAATTATGCCTATGATTTTTCTATTTTCATTTTTTTAAATAAGGTTAGGAGAACCTTATTAAAAAAAATGAAAAGAGAAAAATCATCTGTTTGCTATTGATCAATAGCGTTTCATTGATAAACCATTGTAACAAAGGATCTCATACGTATATCTGTTCTGAAATATCTATATTTTCGAGATTTAGAGACTTGAATATTCAAAAATTCTATAAAATTAAAATATTTCGATGAAATTTTCTCAAAAGTGAGATAAAAAAAAAAGATGTAAATTTTGTAATATAATTTCCTTAAAGTTAACGCCCAAAGTGTACCCCAATTCAGTCAGTCGAATCAACATACAAAAGAGTCTTTCAATAAAATATAACTGACAGTTATCGGTTCACTTGTGACCAAGGACACATGACGTCTTTTTTTCACGTTGTCCCTGAACATTAACAAATTTTGGTGTAGTTCACGGACAAGCATGATCTTACAGGTAAGAGTTGCAATGATTTAAACATTTATCGCTAAAATTTTTATGCTTTTAATATTATCTATTCGTACATTTCTAAATTAATGGCGATAAAATATAAAAGCGAGTCTAGTTTAAAGTTTTTTAAAGAGGAAAAAAAAAACTTAGATTTTCATGTTTTATTTAAGACGTTTGTTTAAATGAACAATCTATCCACTTTGTTGTAAAGGAATTGTTTTTAAGTAGAACAAGAAAAAAAATCAAATATTACTTCGAAGAGTGAAACAATATTCCCTGATGGCCTGATATATCATGAATAAAGTGCTTTACTGAAATATCAATCCATAAAAATAAAGAAAAAAAAAAAAAACAAGCGCCCCTACAGACGTTAAGTTTTGAAAACTTTCACAGATCCAGAAGCGAATAAACATCAGATCAATATATGACCTTCTTTCCTATTTTATTTTCTGCTATATAACTTGGTACTTTATGATTCATTTTTCTCAAATCTTTCTTACTGGAGAAACAAATTCCATTTGTATCAATGCAAACTTTATTCACGAAAAGTTGATTATAGTAATATTTAATGGGATTTATTCAGTAATCCAAAAATACTTAGATGTATATTATTATACTATATATATAATTTATACATAAAACGAACTGAACTGTTAAATTTTGTGTTTCTAGAAGTAGAATTTCAATCAATTGCTCCATATATTCGATAATGTTTTTTCGCACACGTGTTTAATATGAAGAAATTACTACTTAACTGCTCCATAACTGAAGGAATTGTACTATTTACTATTCCTGAAAAACATAAAAACCTCCTCTGTAAATTGAATTCCTGCATTTTATAAAGGTTTTCTGCAATTTATCGTCTTACATTCGATCATTCATCCGATATAATCTTGCAATTTTCTTATTTTTATTCTTTTCGTGTAGAGTATTTCAACAGTTTTTAATGACTGAAGTAAAATTTGATCAAATTTATCGCTGCAATAAAATAATTGAAAAACTTCCGCACAAATAAATGAAAAACTCTATTCAATCGTCGTAAAGATTAAAAAAAAAGCACTAGTTAAAAATTTAATTTCCTGGGAAATGCAGTAAATCATAAATTTTTCCTTTTTTTTTTTTACAATTCATTCGTTCTGAATTTAATTTTATTGATGAAATTATTTATTAATATACACGGAGCAACTTATAGCAGAAAAATTTAACGTAAATTTATCACAAAATCTTAAAAACATGAAGTGCAATAATACATTCCGAGTATAATAATTACTACTGTTAAAGAGTTATGACGGTTATAAAGAACTTAACTAGGATTTAAACGTGAATTATTTTACTTTAATTTTCACAAATCTATTTACTGAGATTACTGAAATATAAGCAATTGCAAAGCAGAAAGATTTATAAAGAAAAATGTGATCTGCCAAACGTTAGATCTCGTAAAACAAATGTAAGATTGTAATTTTGTTCCTAGAAAATTCGTTGTTGTAGCAATAAAGTATAATCATATATCAATCAGAGAAAGTAATTTTGAGATAAATTCTTGCAAGGAAATTTCATTTTTATAGACTATTCTAATGGATATTTTACAACGAATTTTTTATAACTGACTATCAGTCAAAGTGAACGATATTTGCTAAAATGTTTTTTTTTTTTTTTTGGTTAAATTCGTTCAGTTTATTATAGAAAACAATTTACGAGAAAAATACGCACATTAATGTAATTATTGCAATAATTTATGCAAATTGTGAAATATTTGTCGGCATTATTTTAAAAGATTTCTGTATTAATGTTAAATTTTTGAATGAATCAGCTGATGTTTTGTAAATTTTAATTTAAATAAATTTTAGATAATAATTTTATTTTAAAATAAACTGAAATATATATATATAACTAATTAATTTTATTTAAAATCCTCTTTATTAAAAATAAAAATAAAATTACATTTTTAAAAGTTTTGAAATTATTTTAATGAAATCTACTTTTAATAATCAAAAACAGAATTTTTCAGATGATAAACAAAAAAAAAATTCTTGGAAACTAGCCTAATTTTTTCTTTAAATTTTTTTTATAAAGTTGAAGAATTTTTAAGGATAATAATATTATTTATGCAAGTTTTTAACTATATAAATTTTTATATATCAGGTTATTCTAAAAGTAACGTCAATTTTATATACTGTGCTTGTTCAAACGTGTCTCAGCTCGTCTAAACATGAATTTTTAAAACTTTCGCAACGTTGGAAGTGTGTTATCGATTCGAATGGAGAATATATATTTGGTTAAATTAGCAAATGATTTATCTTTTATATCCTTTCAAAACTTCATGTTATAAATGACATTACATTTGGGATGGCTTGATATTTATGTTTTATTGGTACATATACTTATATTCATTATTATAAAAAGATATTTAATATATATTTGCAGTTCATGTTCCTATTAATCGCTGGCTCTTCAGCCAGATTTTTGGATATAGATACGGATTCTTGGAGAATTACTGAAATGTCTCCTTCGTATAACACCAGTACTCAATTTGAAAAGCGAGAAGACAGTACAAAAGAATGGAACGACTTGGATGATGAAGTCGGCGAACATTGGCATGGAATATCTAGCAATAAAGTTTTCTTTCGACGTAACGCCACTGATAAAAATTTTCCAGCGACAAAAAATAGAAAATCCCGACAGAGAAATATATCAAGGAATGACAAAAATATAGAAAGAAAAGATTCTAGATATATTGATTACGATTATGACTATCGGTCTTCAGAAGAAAAAGAACGTTCCATTTCTGATGAAGTTCACAAAATTATCCCATTTCTACTTAAGAAGTATCGACCGAAAAGACTTCACTTGTATACAAATAAGAAACTAGATATTGATAGAAGTGATTCCAATCTTGGAACTAGGATTAGGGGAGCATTAAATAACGGTAGATTCCCTTCTGCTCCTTTTAAAGGAGTTTTAACGCCGAGCGATGTAATAGGTCGTATAAGCACAGTCCCACTAAGGCCGTGTCACGGACCAGACTGTCACCAACATCATAAGGGCCTCGTGAGATTTTACTGGAAAAGAGTTATTTTTCCAAGAAATAGAACTCGTCCGCCAGATTTTGACGATTATGACAATCAGGAGAGTTCTATTGACGTTAGAAGACCTCGGAACAGGCAGCGTGGAAGAGCTAGAAGACCTACCAGAAGAAGTAGAAGACCTAACAGAGGACGAAATAGAGGTAGAGATAACGAACAGGCATATAATCAAGATGATGATTACGATTATTATAATTCCGAAGAAGATACTGCTACCAGTGATTTTGATGATGACAGAGATGATAGTGCAAATGGAAGAGTAAGAGGAAGGAACAGGGTTAGAAACAGACAAAGAGAAAGAAACAGACAAAGATCTAGAAACAGATTTAGTAACTCACAAAAAACGAATTCAGATAACAATAACCAACTTGTGTACAAAGACAGAATTGATGCAAAGTAAAATTTAGCATCAAATTTTCTTTCCTGTAATAAAATATTATTCAGTTTTTCTTTGTAATATTTTCTGATTTTTTTTTCCTATATAATTTAAAGATATTTTTCTTATTATATCAAGACAATAATTAAGTTCAAAATTAGATTCGAATCAATTTTTCTATAAATAATAAAATATTAAATTGCAAAGTTTTTCGTTTTCATAGAAACAATAGAATGAAATACGATAAGTTATTCAAAATAGATTAAATTTCTAAAATTATATACATGCATAACATTATGTATATAAATAAAATATTAAAATAATGAATTTAATCTAAAGAATTCAATATATATATATAAATTAAATATATATTTTTGTGGCTTTGTTATACATAAAAGAAAGTTATAGCAAACATTTTTGAACTTAACTATTTTGTTTTGTTTGGATATCTTTCTTTAAAGTCAACTTTTAAAAGTTTTATAAGCAACGAAAAAAATTTTTTTAAAATAAACTTATTCATCAACGAAACAATTCTGTAAACTGTACTGAAACATATAAATAAAAATAATTTATCTTTGATATAGTGTGGAAACTTTTATCTAATTTAAAATTTTCATTTTGATACTTTAATGTATTTTTATTCGGTTTAAATTCATCAAAAAATAATAATTCAAAATCATAAATTATTTTTATCAAACGAGAAAAGAATGATTAAGAAAATTAAGTAACTTTAATAAATTTGGATTTAAAGATAAATTATTAATTAAAAAGATAAATTTTAGTTACTTTAAAGCAAAGTGTCAATGGAAAATGAAGTTTTAGTATAAATTAAGAAATAATATGAATAAGTAATTTTAATAACATAATTTATTTATTAAATTCTGATATTTCAGATGATAATTTTTCAAATAAAAGTTAATTAAATTGTTGGGCGTATTCTCTTGTTGGGTATTAGATAACTAAGTAGTTAAGAATCTTGTTGACTACAGTAAAAATAGAAGATATAACAAGCAGTTTGGAAAGAAATAATCTCCTACTTTTCGAATGTGTCCTTTATTTTGAGATGATTAAAGATATAGGATTAAAATATATGTCGTCAGAATCATCTTCAATGGCAAACCAATACGTTGAATGTCATAAAAAATGTATCAGTTTTGTAATAATTACAGTGACATGTTAGAAAATTTGCCATTTTTAAACCGGATGAATATACAGGATCAATTAATATTCATTTCGAATATATTATTTAATATTTTAGCACGCTGTTAAATTTTATAAATTTTTTTATCGAATATTTTAAAAATTATTAGAGAAAAATCTTCTAAGTTTAAACGCCCATCATTTATAAATGACTATAAATAAATAATTAATCGATATGCCATCAACATCACCTTCAATTATTTCATCGTCTTGTTAAATTTTAAATAATCCAATGAAATATCAGTTTCATCCTAAAAGTAATGTCGTTTTTTTACGCTATACATGTTCGAACGTGTCTCAGTTTGTCTAAACATGAATGAACTTGTTTAGACCCAAGTTCGATCATATTTAGACACAAGTAATTTATCTTTTATAACCTTTCAAAACTTAATGCTAAAAACGATATTATTTTTGGGATAAACTGATATGTTAAGAGATTATATATTAGAAGTTTCAAAATCCATCATTTTTAAAATGATTGAAGCTAGAGATTAAATCATGCAGCAACAAGGCTATCTTTAATTTTAGAATATTATTGAAATTTTTCATGAAAATCCGCTTATTGGTTCAAAAGTTACAAGTAAGAGATGAACAGAGAGTAAACATGGCGAACGTATAAACTTCATTTATTTTTAAAGAAAGTAGGTTAAAAATGATCAAGAGCGCCCATATTTGGCATTCATTTCATTTTTGGCAACGTAGACGGAAATAAAATATTAAAATTCTATATACAGAAATGTTTGATATCAGCATTTTATCGAATGGCAATGTAAAATTCAAACAGTAGTTATCTATTCAAATGAGAGTTTTGTGAAGTTGGATGACAGCTAAAATCAAAAATTCTAATAATTTTTAAAAGATATTTTATATAAAAATTATAGTTATATTTTCATTTCGTGGGAAATTAATCTTTTCATTCCAAAAATAAATGATTTTAAAAGTCATAATTATTGAATTAAATTCGTAATTTTTTTTATCTGTTCTCATATACGATGCAGTTTATTTTACAAGGTAAAAAAATAATTATATTAATGAAGTAAAATTTATCAAATTTTCATCTTCAGTTTCTCTTTAAAAAAAGGTTATTTTTCAGTGTTATTTGTAACATTTAAAATTTCTTTAAAATTTAATATAATTTACGTATTATTTTCTTTAAATTATTTTAAAAGATGATAAATGAACTCTTTGAAAGGCAATCATTTATCAGATATTAGTGTAAATCTCTTCTTGAATTTTTTAAAATTTGTAATGAATACATCCATTAGTCTCTACTGTTAAATTATTGAAAGTTGTTCCTTTAACAATGACACTGATAACTATATAAAAATGTGTACACAGCTTAGCATTGTCAGCTTTTATGATTTAACAACATCAAAAAGATTTTTCTTCTCATCAATAGAATTAAATTTTAAAATATTAAATATGATAATATTTTTCTTTATCAGTAAAAAAATATCTAGATGTAAAATATTAAAATACAGGAGAGAGAATATGCCCTGATTTTCCACTTCTCTGTCTTCTCCAATGTCAATGTCTGGATTCACTCTTTCGTAAAATTATAACAAAGAAATAATAATAATTTTTTTTCTTCTCTTTAATCTTAACTTTTTAAATAAAATTTTTAAAAATGTATGAATGTCCCATTATTTTTTTATAAATTTTTTTTTATACACTAACTCATTTGTAATTATGACGATATTTTTAAACTTCTGTCTTAAAATTAGCTTCATACTTTTATCTCATTAATTAATTAATATTTTTTCTTCGTCATTCAAAAATATTTAATTGTTTTACTTTTCTTTTTCTTCTTTTGGTGCTAAGTAATAAAGTTTTAAAGAATTGAACCATGTAATGAAACTTCTTTAGTTACTCTTGACCTGTTTATCCATTTATATACAGCGGAGAATGGTATTTCACACAAGAATAATCTCCATTTAAATATTTATAAGAGAATCTGTTATTGCTGAAGAAGCATTTCTTTCTTTTTTTTTACTTCTTGTTTTATTTTGTTCGCTTGTAACGCCATATACCATTTGCCTGGAGAAAATTTTTCTATATATTAATATATTCGCTTTTAATTAATGGAAAAAGTCGAAAAATAAAATCGTGCCTGTCAATATATCAAGGGAGATACGAGTTTAATTAGGAGAAAAATCCTCGTATAAAGCGTGATAAATGTTAACTTTATTAGCCTTTTGCGTATCTCCTAACACCAAGTTCATTAAATTTCTAGAATATATAAAATTTGTTGCCAATTTTCTAGTAGCTGCTAACCGAGTCTATTTTTGCCGAATTTTAAATTAGTTTCAAAAATTTTTCTCCACTTTTAACGAACAAAATGTCAGTTTGGAAGTTTTTACGTTGACATTTTTCCTCCATCTTTGAATTTAACGAAACGAAGATAACTCTTGCATAACTTCTATATAAATGCTTCTGCTTAATCTTTTTCTTTTTTTTTTTTTTAACTGGATTAAAAATACATTTAAGGAATTCGAAAATTTGTTGCTATTGTGAATGCATCTGATAACGAGAATTTTAATTAATTTTTTTTTTATTTTTGTTACTCTAAACGCAACAATTTACTTGATTCTTTCTTGCATGATTATTTACGGTTTAAAAATTTTTATTACTTCAAAAAAAATTCTGTCAAAGCCTAAAAAAAATAACAATAAATTGAACAATACCAAAACGAAATATTTGATGAAAATTTTTTTTTACAATTTTTTTTTTTTTTTATTTTGCGTGATGCATTAAATCCTCGTTACTCCTCTATTAATTTTTATAATTTTTTTCTTGTTTAAAATAGGGAATTAAATTATTTTTTTACCTGTAAATAAATAAAAAATTAAATTAACTTTTAATAAAAAATAATAATTAATTCAAATTTAATTAAATAAAATTTATTTATAATATTATTTAAACAGGACATTGAGCAAGTTTAAATAATTTATATTTTTAGAACACTTATGACAAAAATTATTTCGAATATTTTCGAATTTTTCCTAATTAAAAAAAGCAAAAAAAAAAAATTAAAAATTTAATAAAAAACAATGTTTATTATTTGCTTCTCAAACAATCGATTTTTATGATAAAATTGCTCATAGATATGTCAATAACCCGATAAGTAACTGTTAACTCTATAATCCCCTCATAAGGATATATCTATTAAATATTTAAAAAAAAAATCAAGTATAAAATATTTATCATAACCTTTCTTCTCTAACTATAAGAAATTTTATAATAAATCTAACACAAGGAAAAATAAACGATGGTTAGAATATCCTTAAATTACAAAAATCATTTTTTTTTTTTTTAACAAATATTCGAAATTGTTAGACAAATAGAGCATTCAACCTTAACTTATATAATTTTCGTGACGTATCTTTTATAGCTGAGAGTACAAAATAATGCCTTTTATGAAGAAAATTGTTATTCGACAGATCAATGTACTTTATATTGATCAAGGAGATAGGTACCGACTGTCTCTCCTATCTAACGACTGATGTAATCAAAAATGAACATATTGTATATCTAAATTTGCCATTCTTGAATTTTTATAAATAATATATCCTGTTAACCTCAGCATCATTTATTATTATTATTGACTTTTTTTTTTTAGTATTCTCCAACTGGAGTGGAAAAATAAGCATTTAACTGCTGCTTATAAGTTATACAAACTTGTTTGTTCTCTCATTAGTAGTTATGAAGTACGAAGTAGTCCTACATGAACTATTATTACCATCGTTAGGTAACAAAAATTAGATCATATGTTGTCTAATTTTATTATATGTGATGAATTTCTTACTTAATTATGGTAACAGTGGATGAAACTTGGCGCTGCTCCATTAATTATCGCTTATCGTATGTTAATTAATGCTTAATTTCTTCTAAACTAGGTAAATCCCAATTTTACATCTGGGTTAAGTTGCATTCGTGGCATAACTCGGATATTTTCGGATTAGGAAAACGTGAATTAAATTTCTAGTTTCCTTTTTTTTTCTATAACCATAAAATTTCAATCCTATTGTCGAAAAAAAAAATTAAAAGACTTTTTATCTAACTAAATTTAATAAAATGTAACTCGAGTAAAAAGCAATAAAGAAACGTTAAGTGGACTTGATGATGTTATTTATATGCCACATTCTCTTGTTTCTGAAAAACTTTGATAAAAAACTCCACAGCTTGTTATAATAAAAATATTTTATTATATTTTTTAGCGAATAACGATAAATCAGAAGTTATGAGGTAAAGTAACGTTAACAAGTTTGTTCTGATTGATAAACTGATTCTGATAATTTCACTCAATTATTTTTCTTTCATACGTTATAAAATTATTCTGATATATTGAATACATTTAGCTATTTTTATATTTTATGTATATATAATTTAGACATAAAATACTTAACAATATTTATATATGTATGCACTTAAATAATATAATTTTAAAATACCAACTTATAGATACTTATAGTTTTCATGTAAGTACTCTACTTATATTTTTATACAAAAGACAATTACTTCAATTTTTTATATGGAGGTATTTATTTTTAATTTTTATACAGATTCTTTACTCGTATTTATTTATGCAGATATTTTACTTGAGCAGATTTTTCCTCAAGTTACGAATACCTGAGTGGCACAGTTTAGTTCATACTAACATGCCATTTTATTTTCAAATTAAAAAAAAAAAAAATTAAAAAATTGCAAAATACTTTTAAATATTATGATAGCGAAATAGTCTAAAAACAAATTAATTCTAAAATTACGTAGTCATTTAATATGTGACTGCAGTGTTTCAAGATGGTGGAGCTTTTATCAAAAATCTTCGCGTTATAATCGGACATTTATATTAAAGTCGCTGAATAAAAAATTTAAATTTGTCACATTATATATGTATTAGACTATAGAATATATATTTTGTGTTCTGTATTTTATGATTAGTTTAAAAATAGATTTTAGGTTATAAATAAAACTTGAGATTATGTTCGAAACTGCAGATTCACATATAATTTTTTATATAGCTACTCTATTTAATTGTATTTTAGGTTGCAGTTGAATTGACCAAGGAAGGGGCTACTCGTCCCTTTATTGGACCTAAACTTGCCCTGGGCATTAGATCTGATGCATTTGAGCTGGTTGTCAGCGAGTTGGCACTCAACACTTTCTCTCATTGGAATTCTATTATTAGACTAATCCAAGCAAAGGCTCTTATTTTAGATCTTTATTTACAGAAAACGTAAGAGTTTCTTGCACCACATAAAAATCAACTTAGGATTAGTTATAGGGTATTATACTTTAGTAGGCATCTTCACTTAATTGGGATTACTGATAGTCCCAATTGTAGAAGATGACAAGGAACAGATGAAACTCCATATTTTGTATGAATGTGTGGCCCTTTCAAGGTTAAAGTATGATTTCCTATGGTCACATTTTCCTGTGCCAAAAGATATTTTACAGTCCCATTGAGGAAGATACTGTCTTTTGTGAATTAGACGGGATTTATGGGATGAACTGTTAGGAGTGCACTGATTAGTCACAGTTCTAGAGCTGCTAATAACCCTTTTTCCTATAACTGCTGCTTGTATTTTATGTACAATATTTGCTTATATTTTAATGTATAATATAGTATATTATATATATTTTAGAAACTCGAATTTTATTTATAAAAGATATATTAATTACAAGTGGTAAGTTATTCGGTAAGTATTTTATCATTAATGCTCTTAATGATACATAACACATTTCATATGTTAACAAAGGATTTTATTTATGAAAATAAATAAATAGAAACACGTTTCGAGGATACTAAATTAAATAAATAAATTTTTAGTCACTATAGAAGTGATAAAATAGTTTCTTTAAAATATTTAAAACGCATAAACTAAATGACTTTTCATCGGATATGAAGATATAGTTTAATTATAAGGAAAAAAACGAACTTAATTAAAAATTTCTGCACAACAAAACACTCCACAAACTTAAATTTTCCTCTTAAATTAATTTGCCTTTAAGATAAGATCTGGTTTAATTCGTGTTAAGCACAGAATGCGATATAAGAAATGCTTCACTTACATTATTTAATTAGTAATTATTACTTTACATAAATGTAGTATTAATTGCATTAATATGCCTTTAAGGAAGGTATATATTTTCCCAAAATAACGGAAAATTATCGTGGTTTGAACTATAGGAGAGTTGTTTAAGATGAACAAATATAGGGCATTCATGACAAACGCATGAAGAATTCTTACGAGTCATTTAATATTAGCAAGTAATGATGATGATACTTCGAAAATTACTTGAATTAGTTTCGAGTAAATTAACACAAACAACAATAAATTTCATATGATTTTGTATTTATTGCGTAAACTTTACATACTCATGCATTAAGTAAAATAATAATAATTATTATTATTATTGAATGAATAAATTTAAAACTATTAATAAATATTAAATTATTTATTTAAAACCAAATAACGACAGATGTATTAAGAAAAAAAAAACACATCCATTTAATGTAATCAAATCTGCGATGTCATATAAAATTGATAAAAGTGAATTGAAAGTAAGATTGAGTGACATTAATCTTTAAATTTGTTCTAGGACACTATATGCTATTTTAATAAACATAAAAAAATACAAAAATCTAAGAATCAGACTCAAGAAAGGACACTTTCCATATAATCCATCATTGGGTCAGGGACTCGAACCCATTGAACTGCATTGACCAAATACAGAATTAACGGATTTCATCGCAAACATAACTACGAATGGTCGTAAATCGAGGACTATCTGTGTCAATAATGCTTAACATTCTTTCAGTTTATATACCCATGCTTTATTTGCTTAACATTGTAAGTAATTATTAATAATTACTAGTTGCACAATAATATTACGAAAACTTCAGATTAACGAATGCGTAGCAAGAGAAACGGGCATACTACACAAAATAACATTTTAAAATAGCTAAAGTTTAGTAAAAATAGAAGGAAATAATAGTAATAATAATAATAATAACAACATATTTATCTATTGTCTTCTCATTTTTATCATAGTATTCGTTACAAAATACCGAAAGTACAACTAAGCTGTTTCGTTCTATTTACTATTTCGAACGATGAAATAAAAATAAGATAAAATAAAATAAAAAAAATACATATATAACAGATCTAACCTTGAATATCTAGCGTATAAAGATTTCTTTTCATATTTTACGCTTGGAAGGAAAAAAATTCTATCTTGTTTTCTCGTCCTAGAAAAGATTTTTCTAACTTTAGAACCAATCGTCTCAATTTGTTGTTTCTAATGCTGTAACGCTTTGAAGTTATTCAGGCTAATTGAATATTGAGACGACGACAACAACATCCGATTGATACGGGTTGTATTTTTATGTTATCTTTTGACTTGTTCGTTATAATGGAAAGGAAATATCATGCGATAAAAATAAAAAATAAATAAATATCAAATTTGTACGTTTAGAAAAACATATTTGACAAAGATTGATAAATCTCTACTTTATTTTTTTTTTTTTTAACTGGAAAATTTTCGTGACATATCATAAATATATTATTTGTAATTTATCACATAGTTTATAGAATACGATTCTGATGCGAGTTTACTTCCTCTTTTAGTTTCTTCTTTCGAGAAACAAAATAATCTAATATTTTAAAGAAATAATATCAAAAAATATATATTTATAATATTTTTTTTTTTATTTTTTATGTCAGAAACCTTTATTATTATAAATGATAAATGGCATATAAGATGATTTTGCATTATGTAAATGATTAGGTGGAGTATTTTTTGGGTGGAGTTTATATCTCATAGTTCGAAAACGATTTATAGAATTTATTTTTAGGAGTTAAATTATTAAATCTCTAAATAGGATAACGATTTATAGTTTCAGAAATAAAAAAAAAAAAAAACAAGAGTTTTCTTCTTTGAAAATTAGTTTTAAAAATAAAGTTTAAACAATTATCTTAACTGTCATTAAATTTTTGCGTAAGAGAAGAGGTGGCGTATAGATTTTTCATTGAAGTTGGCACAAGGCCATTAAAAGCTCTTTCATAAGCGATAAAAATCTAAATAATGTTAAATTGATATTGTCAGAATGATTCAAAAAGTATATCAAATTTTTAACTGCATCTTTTCGTTTTGTTGCAAACTTGTTCTGTTGAAGAAAACCTAGTTTTTTTTTTTTTTTTCAGGTTGCAAAACTACAATTGATCAATGACTACAAGAAGATTACTGCCACTTAAGTAATAATCCTAACTATATCTGATAATCTATAAATGAGTTTTGGATTGAAGGATGTTATTGGTATCTTTTGAAATCCTTACAAACTCGTTTAAGACTTTAATTGATTTGTTATTGTACATTCGATGTGATAGCAGTATCTGAACATAAGAAGTTTCAGAATTTTTTTTTTATACTTGCTTAATCTGCTACCTGCTATACAGTACAATATCTAAACTGTATTGCAGACACAAAACCGTACTTAAGTTGATAATAATTGGCAAAAAATGTTTTGTTTTCTCTATCAGACTCAACATCATAAATACAACATTGCCATTAAACATAGGCATTACATAAAAATTAATCTCAAATTATAGTGCAACATCTTATATCTGGAATCCTAAAATCCAGAAAATTCCGAAAACCGGAAACTTTAAAGCCTGACCTAACCAGGATTACAGAGTTTGTAGTTTGAATACTAACCAGTAAGTTAATTTTGCAATCTGTTTACGTTCTTGTTTATTCGATTTTTCCACAGAGTTATTTCTTATTACTCTGTGGAAAAGTCGAATAAACAGAAATGTACGCAACTAAATTGCAAAATTAACTTGGTATTCAAACTACAGGATTTCTTATCCCGGTAAATAAGCCTTTAAACCTTCTAGATTTCAGGATTTCAGATATAAGATCATACACTATAATTTGAGATTACTTTTTATGTAATGCCTCTAATTAATAGTAATGTTGTACATATGATGTTGAATTAGTGTGGTTTATCAGTTTTATTTTTGTATTTTAACCTCTTTTTTTTTCGCTAGACAATATAATAATAATAATAATAATAATAACGGTTGTTAAATTTTCAATTATGCTTTTTTTTTTTGGTTAATTCTCTTAAATTATGTGTTATTCACACTTTAACAATTCGCTTTCCTTATTAAACAATGCAAAAAAAAAAAAAATTTCCTGATAAACAGGTTCGATTTAATTTTTGCAAATGATCAAAATCGATTCCGATTATTTTATACTAAAGTAACTCGTCTAGAATTTTTCTTTTTGTCCAAAACTGCCGAACAAAAATCAAGAAAATATTACATTTTGCTATAATACCATTCTAAAATATGCTAGTGGAACAAAAGTGTGACTAAAACTGTAGCTATCATTGTATACTTTTTCTGTTCGGTCCTTTCAAGCGTATCCTTCATCAAGTCGGTATATAGGGGAAAACGAATGAAGGAAGATGACGAAAGAAAAATAATAAAAGAAAACAAAAAAAAAAAACTTAATCAAAACCTATTTGTTCCGTTTGGTATGTTTCGTTTAAGATTCTAGTTCTAGATTTTCTGAGCTGAGGTGAAAGAAGTATGCGTAATTGGAGATTTCATTTTTTTTATAGCAAAATAATACCTAAAGTTTTTAGTTTAATTGAGGTTAACAATGAGTATTTATATATCATGATTAGAAATGTATATTTAAGGTTTGTTTATATATATTTCTGGAAAACTGTTTCATAATCTATTTTAAAATCTACTTCCTATATTTCCAAAATTAGAAGACTTAATTAGTTTCTTGTTAATTTTTGGAACCGTATAGTCCTATTTTTGAAATTTTATCGCCTGCATATTAAAAAAAAAGTAAAATAATTCGCATTCTATACCCGGATAAATCTTGTTAATTCTTCACCATTCAGATTTTGCATCTCTCGATTTCTTCTTCATATTGCTAAATATTTTACACCTTTATAATAAAATTCACTTGTTTCATAAAATTTTATTCATTAAAATACTGAAATATTCCCGTGAACCGTAAAATAGATCTTTTGTAATAATTTCAAAAAGTGCTTGAATGAGTATGATTTATACGACAAAACTTTTCATGTTAACAAAACAATTTGTGTGTCATTTAATAAATTATGTACGGTAAAACCATTAAGAATCCATAATTGCCAAGAGAAAAAGAGATGCTCCGCACCCTTTACAACTCGATTCACGCATGGTTGATCTTTCTCTCATCAGTTACATTTCGTGAGAAGCAGAGCAAAAGTCTCTCCTCCAATCAGTTCGAGAAACTTAACATTTTTTTTCTCTCGTCTGTGGTTCGATGTAAGATAAGAGACAGTCGTACCAACTTGTAACTGTTCGATTTAACACATTACTCTACTGCAACCTTCTTCACATCTGGACAAACAACTGATGTGGATGGTCATGCATTGGGATAGAAAGGTCCAGGTAGGCCAAATTTGCATATTTCTTCTTCCTGTTTTTTTTTTTATATAAATTTTAGTGCGTATTTTATGGAAGAAAAATTTTAAATTAGTTTAATTAATTTATATCTAACGTCAAATTATGTTAAATTTTACAAACAATATATTATATCGTAAAATAATTTATTTATCTGAATATTTTTAATTTTTGCGAGAATTAGTTGTTTTTTTGCAATTTTGGCTAACTTTAAAGAAGGAAAAACAAAATATAAAATAAGGAAGTCTTCAAATGTTTCATTGAGTACATAAATGTATAGAAACCTGAAAGTATTTAGATGTAAATCTTTTTATATAATGCTAAAGTTAGTTTATAACAACACTAAACAAACACATCGTTCCTCTTCGTCAATAGCTTAGAAACGTTCTAATTTTTCGTCCTATTTTATAATAAGAAAGGAAGTAAAAAATATTTTGTTTTTACTTCTAAAAGATGGTATCCAAATTCGAATTAGTTGAAACATCAAAAAAAGTTGTTTATACAGTTAACTTGCAAACTTTTAAGTTGTTGTTGTTAGTCGCGAAAGATTTGTATTGAAATTGTTTCTCCGAAAGAAAACTTCTTAAAGTATGAAAGAATTAATTATTCTATCCTCTCAGGAAAATATATATTTATAAACCAAATTATTCGTGTTTAAATTACAGGAATAAAAATGTCTTCAAAACCAAAAAAATAAAAAATAAATTTGTCTATAGTTATATTCTAAAGCTTTAAAACATAGTTATTTTTCGTGAGTAAATCGTGTAAACATGAAGATTAAATAACGACATTTGTGCAAGTTTGTTCATCTAGAACATAATAATAACAATTCTTAAAAAGAAATAAAAATTTATTTTTCGATCTTAAATAATGCAAAAATTTCGTCTGGTCAGTTAACTTCGCTTTAAAAATAAAAACTCTTTCTCTCTTCTCCGCACACAAAAATAAAAACTATTTAAAATAATTTTACTAATTTTCGAAATAAAATATTGCATTTTTTAAAAAGAAAATTAGTTTTTGTATTAGTCTTCTTATAAATTATTAAAAAAAAAAAAAATTCATTTCATCCGTGAAAACAAAGAAAGAAATTCGTTTGAATTTAAATCCATTTAATGCGGTCGAATTAATTTATTTTGATTTTATCTTTGTAGCCATGCAAATATTCTAAAAAATAAATAAAATTTCGATTATTTAATTGAAGAAAATTTTTAAATTTTGATCATTAATTTTAGAAAAAATAGCACAAAATTCTGTCCAAGTCTTTACAATGTTTCTCCATAATCAAATAAATTCCTATTTTGTTTTGTTTTTTCTTCTTTCTTTGAAAGATTCTGTTTCCGTACTTTTCAATAATTATTTTTTTTTTTTTTTTTAAATAATTTACCGACTTCGGACATTAATTTACCGACTTCGGCAATTTAATTGCATTAAATTTGATTTAGAAAAATAAATATTATTCTTATTTATTCGTTTAGATCAAACGGAAAAATCAGGAAATAAATCTACAATATTAATAATTCAGTATCGAGGGGGGGAAAAATCTGATTAAAAATTAAAAATTTAACATTTATTTTTGGAGAGATAAAAAGATAATCCCGAGATTTATTAAGTCATTAAAGAAAAAGATGCAAACTCGTTATAAATTTAGTTTAATAATAATAATAATAATAATAATAATAATAATAGAAAAAATAATTAATTAATTAATTAATTAATCTAAATATTACTTTTATTTTAATAATTTTTCTAAAAAATTCCGCCTGTAATTTTTAGAAAAATTATAAAAAAATACAATTTTTAGACCAATTAATCATCATCATTATTTTCTAAAAAGTGGATAATTACGTTTAGATAGATTGCCTTAATTATAATAAAAATATTCAAAAACGACTATTGCTTTTTTTAGTAATTTTTTTAATTAAAAAAAAATAAAATTTTTAATTAAGATTTCTTTTTATTGTGTGTATGTGTGTGTGTGTACGAATTTTGACGTTCTTACGTTGAGAATATTTTAAATCGTATAGTTTAGAATTATTTTTTAACGATATTTATCACAAAAGATAAAAATCTATCGATAAACTTTTATAGGTAGACAATTTTTTCGTGTCATCTCTGCGGTTTCATTTCATCATTTCATCAATTTGGGTCAACAAACTGATTTTAAAAGCCATTTACTACAATAAATGATTTTGGATTAGAGGAAAAATTTCTTCTTTTTTAAAGCAGTCGTCTATAAAAATCGTAACAAAATACTATTAATTGTTGTTTTATATATATATATCTGTGTATGCTGTTTCCTTTAAATTAGTCGAAGATAAGTAAATATCAGAAAAATTATACAAAGAAGTTTAAGAGTTCTTTTTTTTCCTGAATAAATGATTTTTGATAAAATTCTTAAGCATGATATTATTTTTTAAATTTTTTAAATTTCTGACGAACTCTTGTCACTTCATGCACCATTAGTTAATAGATAATTATCTTGAAAATTTCAACGTTTAGTTGGAGAAATAAAACGATAACAGATAACTTTGTTTTTAGTCGCAAGCAAACAAAAAACAGTTTTAAATTCTAAAGCCATAAGAAATAAAATTTTTGATTTCTCTATGAATAATATAAGTTTATATTTAAGATTATCCGTATATTATGCTTTAAAATTCGTAATTTTTTCAGTTAATATTCCTCCTGGGAATAATTTGCGAACTTCGGTATTCAAGTTGTGTCAGAGAGAAGAGAATGGTACAAGTCATCCGTGATGAACTAGAGTTAGCAGAAAGTATCGTTAAGCAGCTTAAAACTGGCGATTGGTCTTCCAGGATTAATTCTGGAACAACTCCTGCTTCGGTGGCAATAAAAAAGAGTTTAAAAAATTCTATAACGACAGTACCAACGACTGTTCAACCTAGCAAACCGCGAACTCATATCAGTTCCATTTTGAAAGCCATCAAAGTTTTGGGTGAAAAGAAAGATGATAAAACTACACCCATTCCCAAGAAAGCTTACTATAAAGGTAACGTTAACTGTAACTTTTTTCTATATTATTTATCAAAATATTCATAATATAACTGAATTTTATTTTAAAGGAAGTTATAAGTCTTTGAGCTCCAAGAAAATTTCGGTTCCCACACCATTGCCTATAACTCTAACAACAGTTACCATGTCGAAAAAGGATTATGCAACTCCGAAAAATCGTCAAATTCCTGTAGTTTCAAAGAAACAAGATCGATCAACTTCGCCTTCAAAACACAATAAAACATATGAATCAGCTACAGCCAAATCAACGAAAGTACCAACAACTCCGGCAGTATTCTTTAGAAGGGCCTCTGTTAAAGAACAAAGTCAGTATCAATCTACGGCAGCAACAGTTGTTGCTAAAACTTATAAAGTACCAAAATCATATTTATCACCATTGGAAGTTAAGTTAGCTTCACCTGGTGAAATGATAACTCGCTCAATTAGCAAATCCATTGAAAGTGCCCCGAAAATAACTGCAAAATTAAAAACTGAGAAAACTATAAAAACTATACCTGCAAAAAAAGTCGTTATTATAAAAAAACTTGTTAAAAGTACCCCGAAAAGTAAGGTCACAGTCCCACCCACAGTTTACAGATACAAGTCTTTCGATGGCTACGATAAAAGCGAAGAATACGATAGTTCCGAATACGGATCTGAAAAAAGACATTTAAAGGAGGATCAAGAAGGTCCATCGTACGAATTTGAATTCAGTGAAGGACCTTATAGACTTCCTCCACACATAAAAAGAATGAGAACTTCAGTGATGGCATCTAACGAAGAATTGATAGACACAAGAACTCAACCGACTTTCGAAATTCCAAAAATTGATTTAAGCAGTAGCAATCTGAAAGAAAAGGGATGTAAAACTAGAATCAAAGAAGTACAGGAACATCCAGTAAAAGATAAAATTACTTCAGGTTCTGATATTCATTTTATGTACGACTATTTTCCGCATTTAAAAAGGAAGAAGAGAACCGTAAAAAGCATCATTGTTACTAAAGAATGCTTTTATCCCGGAGATGGTGACGATGACCAGTCAAAAGAAGGACCATACCAAACTCAAGCAGATAATCAGAGAGAGATATATCATCCGATTTATCATCCACAAGAAAAAGCAACACAACCAATTAAGCAACCTAGCGAGAAGAAAGAGTATAGCCATGAAGAAAAACCACAAAAATATTCAAAATCTTATAGTTCATCATATTATTCGACTTCAAAACCAATTCATAAAGAATATAGTTTCTATTCGACTTCCAAACCAGTGGTTAAACAATATAGCCGTCATTCGGAATCTAAATCCGATGATAAAGATGGTTATCGATCTTATCATCCCGGAGCTTTTGACCATCATATAGTTGGTTATAGGCATGGCGATCAAACAGAAGATAACAAACAGATAACTGCCATTCACTCAAGGCCAAGACATGCCTACAGCGATTACCGATCTCCCGGATCAAGAGCACAAAATTACGGATTTTCTGAAATTCCAAATTATTCAAAATTGGCTAGCGAAAACTATCAAAAAGGACTCGATTATCTGAGAAATTCTGAAGCTAATCATCACGCTCACTTCGACGATCAAAATCAACGTAAAGAACCGCAATCACACCACCAAAGAAATTCTCACTATGTTATGCCACAGCATCAGTCTAGAAATGGTCAACATCATTCCGAGAATGTTCCACAGTCACACAATATTAGAAAACCTCATGACGATCATTCTTCCCATTCTCATAACAACAGAAATTATCATAATGAACAACCGAACAGCGATAACAAAGCAAAACCAAAGAAAACAAAAAAATCGTTCGCTTTTTATCGCAAAGATAACGATCCAAAGAATCAAGGATTCAGCGAAGAATACGCTCAAGGAAGTTATACAAGTTACTCCAACGATTACGACAGCGACAGAGATGGTCCAAGAAATTAATCCTTTTTGAAAATCACCTTATTTTCGCATTAAAAAAAAATCATAAAACATTATTTTTATACATTAAAAAGTCATGATAATACAAAATTTACATATTTTTTTTACATAAAATTTAAGCAATAAGTTTGCATCTTTCATAACAAATTTTTATTTTTGATATCATCCCTTATCGATATTTAAAATAAACAAAATATATATTGTTAATACAACCATATTTTGTAACTATTTATTAAAATAAAGTTACAGACCTTAATTCATTTTTTAAATAAAGAAAAAATATGATTTTTGTGAAACGAAAGATTCTACACTACAGTAATATTAGTAGTAGTAGTAGTAGTAATAATAGGAGTAGATAAATGATTGAAATTTTTTTCTATCTAACCAAACATTCAAGGTTGGCACTATCAATCATCTAAGTGATGAAGAAGATTCCCTAAGGTGATGAAAACAACTTTTTGTTCCCTTATCACCACACACAACGTTAAGTATGATAAATTTTCGGTATTTGTTAGAACAGCCGAGTTTTCAAAAAAAAAAAAAAAGAAAAAAAGTTGAAAATAATTTCGGGGGGTAGAAAATTGAATTATTTTCAAAGTTATTATATTCGGTAATATTTTATTTGCTAAAAAGAATTTTCTTGTAAAAATAGTTTTTTTTTTATTATTTCTAAAACTTTATATATTTCTATATATAACTTTTTTAAATTTCTGAAATTCTATAGTAATCGAACTTAAGAGAGAAAAAAGATTTTGTAGAATATTTTGGACAATAAATTAAATAAATTATAAAAATATTTGTTTAATAATAAGCAAAATTGATTTAAAAAACTTAAAATTATAATTAGTTATTCAATAATTATAATGGGTCAGAGATTCACAAAATTAATTCCTCTGCAAATTTTTCTTTTTTACAAAAATTACAAAAAAACTAAACAGACAAAAAAATTTACAAAAAACTCACAAAAATTTTTTAAGAATTTCACAAAATATATGAAAATTTCTTCCGAAAATTACAAGAAATATTTAATTTCATTGTTAAAAAAAGATAATTTTGTTATTGTGATTATTATTATTATTATTATTATTATTGTAAATTTACAATTGTTTTTAATAAATTCTATTTTAAATTTTTATTCTTTACATTTAAAATTGTCTAATATTTCGAAAATTATATAATCCAAGTATAAATAATATACTTTAATTCTATTTATTTGCAAGTTTTTAAGAGCATAACGGTGATGCAATAAGGTTCATTTAAGGGAGATACATACTTATAAATTAATTTTGACCTATTTTGATATTAAAATATCAAAATAGGTCAAAATTATTGTATTATTAATAATTTAATAGTTTATTTAATTTAATTATTATAATAATTAATAATAATTTAATAGATATGTATTTTTAATAAATTCCTAAATAAACTGAAGACGTTTATTTAATACAACAAAAAAAAAGGACTTAACAACTGCTAAATTTCTGCAAGTTGACATTGTTTCTATGGGAATTGTTGTGAGCGCTGACACTATCGTTTTTGAACGTATACATCAGCGAGACGTGTTCTAGTCGCATTCTGATAGTCAAAATATCGCGATCCCCATATTTAGTTCGCTATTGTAATCAAATTTATTATAATTTAGCTATTATAAAATAATAGACTTTATTATTGAAAATAATATTTATACATACAAAAATATTATGTATTATTCTTTGATATTAAACATTATTCCAAGGAAACATTTAACAAGCGATAATCGCATCTCTAGTAAATAACCGTATTGTAAAGCAAAAGAATAAGATTTGCTAAACATTCATATGATTGTCTATTAGTTATCGATAAAACTGAGTTCACATAACGTTTAAATTTTTAATTTTATTTAAGTTGATTATCTTAAAAAAAATTTCTAAGATTGTCGCTTGTATCGCTACGTAAAGAACATGCGACAATCGTGTCATCGCGAGCGATTCGCGACTCGCATCTCAGCTGAAGACGTTTATTTAATATAAAAAAAAAGACTTAATATCTGCTAAATTGTTTCTAGTTAACATTGTTTTATGAAGTAGTTGTGAGCACCAACAATATCATTTTTGAACGTATTTACATCAGCGAGACGTGTTCTAGTCGCATCATGATTGTCAAAATATCGCGATCCCATATTTAATTCGCTACTGTAATAAATTTTATTAAAATAATTGAGTTGTTGTAATATAGTAGACTTTATTATTGAAAACAATATTTATACATACAAAAAATATTATGTATTATTCTTTGATATTAAACGTTATTCCAAGAAAACATTTAACAAGCGATAATCGCATCTCTAGTAAATAAGCGTAGTGTAAATCAAAAGAATATTTTCTAAACATTCATATGACTGTCTATTAATTATCGATAAAACTGATTTCACATAACGTCTAAATTTTGAATTTTATATAGGTTGATTGCCTAAATAAAATTTCTAAGATTGTTGCCTATATCGCTATCTAAAGTACACACGACAATCGTGTCATGGCGAGCGACTCGCATCTCACAAGTCAGTGCCGTTCTACACAAATGATATCAGCAAGAAGAGCGACATCTATACATAAATCAAATGAAATTTTTATTGACATGATTATCTGAAAGCTTTCTATAAAATTAATTTACTTTAGATAATGAATAATTTGCGAATTTAAAGATGGAGTGGATTTTTTTTTTATTTTTCGCGTGTAGTAATGACTCCATTAATCATTTTATTTCAGAGATGATTTAATGTGACTCCTCCATCATCTGAATTTTCAATTATCCGAGATATTATGCGGCATGTTTACCTTAGAAAAAATTACAATCCGCGATTTTTAACATTCTTAATGACATTTTCAATAATAAAACAAAAAAATTAATACTTATTAACCTTTTTACTTTTTATTTTTTTGTCGTAAAAGAGAATATAGCATTTTCGAAACTTTCTAAAAGATGATAATATCGGTTTTTGCTAAAAATTTTCTTTAGTTAGTTTTTGGTGTGCACAAAAAAATAAAAAATAAAAAAACCCATTAATTCGCATCACATACAAAAAATTACTTTATATAATTTCTGTGTTCTTTCCGTGCAAAAATGAATATAAATTTTTTTGCGAAAATTGCTTAAATGCGAAAAAGTTGGCGAAATTTCTTTCTACACTAATTTTCCGAATTTAAAAAAAAAAAAAGATGTTTCGCTGAATTATATTAAATATACTCGTACTTTATGAAGCAGCAGAATGCCAGATAAATTTTCAAAATTAAAACGTTTTCCAAATAAATGACTGAAGAATCCTAAACATGGTTTCAAGAATTGAATAAATCACACGAATCGATAAGGAATGTGCGAATAACTTACATAAACTTTCTCCAAGTAATTAGAGATCTTAGTATTAATGTCAGAGTGTTTTATTTATTTCGAATTCCTCAACATATGTCAAAAGCCAACATAGATAGATTATATTAAGTAACAAACGAGCGTTTTAATGCTAAGTATCTTGACATATTAAGACAAATGCTTGATGTAAGAATATTCTCAGTTCGTCAACACGATTAAAATATTATATTTCCTTACAACATATTATTATTATTATTATTATTATTATTATTATCGTCATGATTTAGAAAAAATATTAAAATTTAAACATTAATTTTAAAATTCACTAACAATTAAAATGCGTTAAAAAAATACGTAACGTGAATTTGAAAATATATTCTAGTTTTAATTTTATCCGGCAGATGTCGCAATGAGCTCTAAATTTTATTTAAATTTTTCATTTTTGAAAGTTTAAAATTTTTTTTAATTTTTTTTTATTGAAAAATTTTAAAGCATTTATTTAATAATTATGTTTCATTATAGTCTTTTTATTTTTAAATTATACTTTCCAATATTAAATTTATAAAATATGTTTAAAATCGTATTATTCTTTAAAAATAAAATAATTTAAAAGTAAAAATATTATTTCATTTAAAAATAAAACAATTTTTTTAAAGTAAAAGATTATCATTTTAAAAATTTCTCTTCAAAATTTTTGTAAAATGGACATTATTTATTTATATATATTTTTTAATATTAGGCCTATTATTTAAATAATATTCCAGCAGGTGGTGCATTGTTTCGTTCTTTATGAAATTGATGAATCGCCATATTTTATTAGCCGTATCATTCTTAATTTTCTCTAAATAAATGGTATTTTTATTGCATTATATTATATTTGTGAATGTACTTTGTAAAATTTAAAATTTTATTTTTCTATGATGACATTATATA
The DNA here is from genome assembly GCA_011317285.2 of Androctonus mauritanicus. Classification (NCBI taxonomy): domain Eukaryota; kingdom Metazoa; phylum Arthropoda; class Arachnida; order Scorpiones; family Buthidae; genus Androctonus; species Androctonus mauritanicus. Next base: position 307 of record WUQG02366456.1, on the reverse strand, counting down.
AAAATATTTAATCCTCGTCACAGGCAATAATTATCATCAAATAACAACATTGTCAAATATATAAACAAGAACTGAATTCTTGCGAATTTTTTCTGTTAGTTAAAATATATTTATGACTATAAAATTTTTATACACATTTTCAAACGTATATTTATTTATTTACTATTGAATATACTCATTTTTTTTTTTTTTTTTTTGCATATTTTACGCCCCTTTCCAATCCCAATCAGAAAGATTACTAAGGGGTGGAGCCAGTTCCAACCATGGACTGCACCCACACTCATGGAAGGGGGCCGGGTGGTGAAGG